>JAMKQA010000038.1:0-51237 GCA_024699735.1 Posidonia australis
CAGCCCTGCTCACAGATGTCTGATTTGGGCTCTGGCTAATGGGTTTGGGGCTCGGTTTAAGGGCTGATCGCATCCAAAGCAACATAGGGACACTCATTCCTGGGTCACCTCAAAATCGGGGTGTCTACAGCACCTCCAAAGCTTCATCAGGCCTCCACTTCCTCCACCCACTCCAAAGTGCACATGGATGAAAGGGAGTATTTTCTCTTATTTATTAATATTTACATAATCCATTACATGTTATAATATAACCCATGGCATATGCATGTGGGGACAACCCTCAGTTAGTATTACATTCATTTGTTTATATTATTTGTTATTTTTCTAATATTGTTTACTACACCTAGGTCTAATCCAGATTATTGTTTTCTTTGTTGTTTATTTTGAAGGGAAGGAAAGTACTGCATAGCACAAGGAAGTTGTTGGGCAGTATCCTACCATTGACCCAGTGAACCGAGAATCCATGTCCATCACAATCACCACATCACCCCATAGTACCTTGTCAACCAGCGAAGGTGTAATGCCTCGAACCCGTGTACGCTACCTAAATCATAGTATCACAAGCAATAACGCTAATTACAGTAATAATTAAATAACTGCAACTAACTAAGGCTCACCTCTAGGAATAATGTGCGGCTAGTAGCTCCTACTCAGGCACTGGGACTAGACTGCACCACCAACTACACCTGAAAACCAAACAAAGCACGCATGAGTGACGTCTTAGTCACCCAGTACGTGCCCCACACAGAAAATCATAGTGAACGACGAAAAACACAAGCCTAACTATAATAAAACATGGTTTTCAAAATCATTTTCAAAACATCATTCTTTTTCTTCTCTTTTTCTCTGTTTTTTTTTTTTGAAACATTTGGAAATCTTTATCCAAAATCATGCTCTTTCTCAAAACACATATTTTCTTCTTTTCAAGCATTTTTAAAACCTTTCATGCATTTCAAAGAAATCCATATTTTTGACTAGATCCAGCCTAAAACACAAGACCTCACAGGGCGCAAAGCAAAACCACAAACATTGGCAGGTAACTGGTTAAAACACAATTCTCATTTATTGCTAGGATTTTAAGACCAAACACAAGTCCAATCCTAGCCAAAACTGCACCTTTAATTTCCACTTTTCTTACTGACGTTACCTTGATCAGGGGTAACCAGGCACACTAGCAGTAGGCGAGGACACCATTTCCCCTACCTCCTTGTACTACCCCGATGAAGTTCCCCATGCAGGAGGACACTGTCCCAACCAACTGTCCTCAATTTCTTTTCATATGCACAAGGATAAGACTTTTCTAGTGTCCCATCGGTGACCCGAACACCCAGGTTCACATACATAGGCTCTGCCTACATCGTGGTGACCTGGACACCTAAGTCTCATATTCCTAGGCCCAGCCTACACCGTCTCAACTCAGTGACCACGGTCATATTTGACAATTGATATATTATCAATTTGCCGACACAAACCCTTGTGGTCTCTCACTGGCTATTACGGTCGTATATGACAATTAGTTTCTTTAGAGTATCATTCTCCTACCACATTGTCGACACCAACCCCTCGCGGTTCTACAATACATTATTATTTCATTTTCAAAACTCTTGGGTTTTCTTTTAAAACCATTACACATCCTCTTTTCTTTGCAGGGGATCATTCCCATGCAAATATGACCCCTCATATAGGTCTTAGATTTAAAATCATGTAAAACCATGGATTTAAAGCCATAATTGGGTCTCATGCCCAAAAACCACACTAAACCACACATTTAATCAATTTCTTCCATTTTTGGGGCTTCGAACCCATAATCATTTTCAAATTCATTTATTTGAATTCTATATTCCTCCATGTCATCTATATGGAGAAAACTTCATTAATACATGCTTATTATCCATTCAAAATCATTTACTTTCATCTTTCAAAATCATCATTTCACATGGACCAAGGGTTTGGTTCGGCAGACCGAACCAGATCGGCATACCAAACTTGGCTTCAGACTCCAAGAATGGTCGACCGAAGTGGGGATCGGTCGTCTGAAAATCCCTGTCTCAGTCAACCAAAATACCTTCGGTCAATCAAAATCCCCTGAAATGAAAGACTGGACATTTTCGATCAACTGAATTGAGGTTTTTGGTCTAATACTGACAGGAAAATGGTATACCGAATCAAATTCGACATACTGAACTCCCTATTTTCAGTAAACTCCCCTGAGCCAAAACCCATCTGTTCGCCAGAATTGGGACCTCCAGTGGGCCTAACAAACATCCCACTCAATTCACGAATAAAACATGGGATGTAGACCCTTGAGTCTACTTCAAAACCCCTCAATCCATTAAGTATGCTATTCTAAATAAAATCATGAACATATGAAACTCATTTTTTGACTATTGTAGCATGCATCACAATTTTGACCACAAATCCACAAATTTCATATATCCTAGCGTGATCTCTACTCATTCACGTCATTCATCACATTTCCATCATTCCTACTATTTTTTTCTATGATTTAACATGCATTTTCTGTCATTTTTATACCATTAACCCATTTACTCAATTCAAGGGAAAAGGAGGGAGGACGGGGGTTGCGTAGCTTGCTCGGCCTTTCGACGAGCCTATTTGCACTCTGACGAGCCTCCTCGTGCCCCAACAAAGCCTTTTTCCATCGACAATCCACGCGCACAAGTTCCTCTCCCCTAGCTGCGTGCACCACTCCTCTCTCCCTCTCTCTCTCACAGCTTGCCTCTCCTCCACTTCCTCCTCCCTCTTTATCTCCTCCTCCTCCCCGCAACACACCAGCCACCGACCCCATCACCCTAGCATTAGAGGGGACGGGACGGCATGGGTCTTCCTATGGTTGCATAGGTGATGGAGGGAGGAAGGAAAGGAAGAAGAAGAAGATAGGGGCTCGTGAGGGGAAGAGATAGAAAGGAAAGAAAGAAAAGGGATCAGATGGGCACCCAAATCCAGGCAACTGTGCATCCTCTGGTTGGACTCCACTTTGGTCCCACCACACAAACAGGTGCACAGAAAGCCAATAAACCTCCACACACTCAAGATCAATAGATTATCCATTAATAAACCACTTATACAATATTACAATTAATCACATGATTTACAATTAAAATGGATAATTAGGCCTAGGTGTCACATCCTACCCTTTTAAAAGAATTTTGTCCTCAAAATTCAATTCTAGTAAAACAAGTAAGGATACTGTCTTTGGATGTTCACCTCGCGCTCCTAGGTAGCCTCCTCTGTACCATGATGTTGCCACTGAACCAATACCAATGGAATCACTTTATTCTTGAGGACTTGCTCTTTCCTGTCCAGTATCTGAACTGCACTTTCAACCATAGATAGGTCCTCTTGTAGCTCCTCTAGCTGCACTGGTATAACCTGGGACATATCGGCCAAACACTTCTTCAACATGGAAACATAGAAGGTGTTGTGTAGTTGTGTACATTAGCCAACTTCGGAGGTAGATCTAGTCTGTATGTGTAGACAACCAAATTTTGTAGGATTGTAGGTAGTCTCTTCTGGAATGGACTTTTGGTTGGTGGGCTCTTAATGACTTTCCCGAAGACCAACTTGACATCCTAACCTAATTTCATCCACGAAAGCTAGCCTTAACCCTAACCTAAACTCTAAATTTAACCCTAATCTAATCCAAAACCCTAAAACTAACTTAAAACCTAATCCAAAACCCTAAACATAATTCAAAACCCTAAAATTAACCTAAACCTAATTCAAAACCCTAAAATTAACCTAAACCTAATCCAAAACCCCAACAACTTATAACAACCTCTAACTACTTCCCACTCCACCATAATAACCTATAAGAACCAATAACCACCTAAACAAACTTAACCACTTCCCACTCCACCATAACAACCTATACCAACCTCTAACCACCTAAACAAACTTAACCACTTCCCACTGAATCTAACAACTCTAACAAACTTTCATAATAACCCTAACCTCTTCCCTAAACAACCTAACCATATAACTCTATAAATACCCCTCCATTTGCAAGAGAAAAAAAGGGGGGAAAAGGAGAAAAACAAACTTGAAAATTTTGAGAGGAGAGCAACCAAGGAGAATTGTTCCAACCAGAGGAAGCTCAAAGAGGAGCAAAATCAGAGCTCAGGCCAGCTCCAGCGAGCTTCGGCGACCACCTCCACTACCAGCTCAAGTAAGCCCCGATCCTAGCTCAATTTCCTTCAATTTTAATTCCTTAGGACCTCCTTAATCTTCTTGAGTTGATTCCAGTAAGGCCAGGTAGCTTCCTTGGCTGGAATCAAAGGTTTTTTGTGTCACCTGACCCGATTCTCCGGTAAGGGAGGTGGGGGCACGAATCCAGTGAGTGATTCGTGCCCTGGTGAGTGTAGATAGGTTGGTCCTAGTCCCTCCTTGCTCCTCCTCCACCTTGGAAGCTTTTCCTTCACTCTGGACGTCGTTAAAGGAGAGCCGTCGGATGTTGCCTCGCTGTCGTCGGAGTAGACGACCCCTGGAAGGGGTTGACTGGGGGCCTCCCGCCTTACAGCACCCCTCCGACCATCGAGACATGGTCCCCTACTCTTCCCTTGCACTCCAGAGCCCACAATACCTGGCATTGAAGCTCGATCGCATCCCGTAGTCGCCGTTGTCGGAGTCGTCGTAGGGCATGATCGGGAGGGGAGCTCACGCAGCCTCACTTGCTTCCAAATGGTGGGAAACGCTCCTCTCCACGCCCTTAGCCCTCTAGCCTTGGTCTATTGTTCAAGCGCCTCCAGTGGCCCTTTCTTCCCCAGCATCGTCTGGCAACGATGGTGAGTGAGGTGGGGAGGAGACCTAGACCGCTTAGTGCCTGATCCGAGCTATTGGATCTCTTCCTCTTTCTTCCCTCTTGCTCATAGTGTGCTTGGATACTAGATCAGGCATCGGGGAAGCTGTGAATGGCATCCCAAATGGCCGTCGACAGCAAGGTTCTGTCGCCAGCAGCTGTCGTTCCTTTATTTTAAAAAAAACTTCTTTTTGAACAAACTTCTTTTTCTTTTCTTTTCTTGCAACCAGGTCCTTTTATTTTTCATTTAAACCCCTGCATTAGTTTTTTAATCATTTTAATAATGTTTTGTTTTGTAAAATTGCAGTGTGATCCTTATGTTTTCCTTTTAATATTTTTTAGGCTTTAATTTTTGACATAAAACCCTTTAATTTAGTTTT
Source organism: Posidonia australis (assembly GCA_024699735.1). Lineage (NCBI taxonomy): Eukaryota > Viridiplantae > Streptophyta > Magnoliopsida > Alismatales > Posidoniaceae > Posidonia > Posidonia australis. The sequence continues at coordinate 5,200 of JAMKQA010000038.1, forward strand.
CATTGATTTTAAGTTTAGAGTTTGCATTAAAAACGCTGAACTTCATTAAAAATATTCTAGATGCATGATTTTCTGGTACAATTGCAAATCTAACCTTGTAGATTCAAATTTTTATCCAAATGTGCTTAGAATTTCATTTTAAACCCTGAACTTCACTGAATTTACAATGAATGCATGTTTTTTATGGCATATTTGCAAACCAGCCCTGGAAATTCATGTTTTCATCCATGAGTCCACTATTTTGCACATTTAACCTTGAATTTCTTCAAAAATTGCATTAAACACATGTTTTACTGGCAAAATTACTGGTTAGCCCCTAGGAATCTTAATTTTACCAAACAAATGCACAATTTTGCACATTTAACTCCCAACTTCCTAAAAATTGCATAAAATGTATTTTCTTTAACATTTTAGTTGATTTAGCCCTAGAATCTTAGCCTTTACTCAAGGCATGTAATTTTTGCACAGAGGCCCTTGGAAATTTACATATTTCACCCATGCTTGCATTTTGTACATTTTGTTACCCTTTTTCATGCATATATTCTCATGCTTACTCTCTTGCATCATCACACATTTCAAAATGTATTTTAAACTTGGTTTTCACATTATTTTTCGGATCTCTCATTTAATTTTCTCGGATTTCTTAAGTTTCCGCTGTTTTGTGTGACACTTACCAAATATTTTCGATTTTCATGATTTTCCTCATCACCCAAGGGCGTACAGTAAAGTAGCATTTTCAATGCCTACATTGTCCCTTGGATTATTTTCCTTATCATTTCTCTTTTGTTCATTATTTCTTGGAGATTTGTCATGTTTTTGCATTCATCTTAGGCATGTACATTAGGGGTAGACAAGCATACACACACAAGGTAATTAGCAAGCAGGAAACCTTGAAAGACCAAATTCTTCGGGTGTATGAGGTGCCTAACACCTTCCCCATGCGTAACAAGAATCCTTATCCTTTCTCCAGCTTGCAATGGCCAAGTGTTGCATTCATTAGGCACGGAGCACACATGCATTCATTTGCGTCATTTTTCTTGCATTCATATGCATCTTGGTTTTCCTCATCTTTCCATTGAAAGACTACGTGGCAACTCCTTTTCCTTATCCTTTTCTTATCTTTCTTTGGTATTTTTGAGTCTAGTCTCCTTCTCTGGATTCACCATCTTTGTCGTGACCATATCGAGACTCTTCGTGTGTTTCCACGCACCTTGGAGTTGTGCAAGGTTCCACTGGCATGGTTACAGTATGCTACTTCACCAACCCTCTTGGTAATAGGGTATAGTCCGATCTATCTTGGGCTCTACTTGCTTCTCTTCCCAAACTGCATCATTCCTTTGGTTGGTGACACCTTCAGGAATACAAAGTATCCTACCTTGAATTCTAGAGGTCTCCACCTCCTATCTACATAACTCTTCTGCCGACTCTCGGCAAACAACATCCTTTTCCTAATTAGGTCCACCTTGCCCTTGTAATGTTGTACGATCTTAGGCCCAATCAACTCTCTCACCTACCTCACTCTAGCAAGTGGGTGTCCTGTAGGGTCTAGCCTCATATGGTGCCATGCCAATACTAGCGTGATAGCTATTATTATATGCAAACTCAATCAAAGGTAAATGATCCTCCTAGCTACCACCAAAGTCCATGGCACAGGCCCTCAACATGTCCTCTAGTGTCTGGATGGTCCTCTCTGTCTAGCCATCCGTTGGGGTGAAAGGCGGTACTAAAACTCAATATTATACCAAAAGCCTCCTATAAAGCTCCCTAGAACCTCAATGTGAATCTTGTATCTCTGTCAAATACAAAAGAAATAGGGGCACCATGCAGTCTCACAATCTCTGCAACATACAACTCTACCAACTTTACCAAGGGAAGATTCACCCTCATTGGCAAGAAATATGTCGATTTCGAAAGGCAATCTACAATCACCCAAACTGTGTCACTCTTTCTTCAGGTCCTTGGCAAACCTGTCACAAAATCCATCGACACATTTTCCCATTTCCACACTGGGACATCTAGAGGCTATAAGGTCTCTCTTGGTTTCTGGTGCTCTATCTTCACCATCTGGCAGGTTGCATATTTCGCCACATACTAAATAATTTCCCTCTTCATCCTAGGCCACCAGAAGTTCATTTTCAGGTCCTTGTACATCTTGGTGCTTCCTGGATGAATGGTATATCTAGAGTGGTGAGCTTCGTCAAGCAGGCTATTCTTGATTTCCTCTACTTGAAGCACGTACAACCTTAGGTTGTACCCCAACCCACCGTCTACCCCAACTGAATAGTGAGGGGCATTCCCAGCCTCGAACATCCTCTAGGTATCTCACATAAAAGAATCATACTTTTGAGTAGCGACAATCACCTCAATCATTCTTGGGTGAACAAACAATTTGCCAACACAACTCTAGTAGCCCCTTAAGACTGTCTTTGAGGTCTGCACTCCACTAGCCCTTTTAACAATTTCCATTCATGAATCATCAGGCTAACTATGACATGAGTGCATCTGCTCAAAGCATCTGCAACCACATTTGCGTTCCCTAGGTGGTATGATAGGCTGAAGTCATAATCCTTAATGTATTCCACCTAGTGCTTTTGTCTCAGGTTCAGATCCTTTTGAGTGAAGATGTACTTCAAACTCTTGTGATTTGTATATACCTCAAACTGCTCGCCATACAAATAATGACTCCAAATTTTCAAGGCGAACACAACAACTGCCATCTCTAAATCATGGATGGGATAGTTCTTCTCATGATCTTTCAACTGGCAAGGCATACACCACCACTCGACCATGCTGCATCAACACACATCCCAAACTAATTCCACAAGCACCACTGTAGAATGTGAAACTGCCAGTCCCTGAAGGAAAAGTCAAAACTAGGGTTAACACCAGACGAGCCTTCAACTCATTAAAGCTCTCCTTGCACTGCCAATCCTAGGCAAAGTGCACTTCCTTTCTAGTCAGTTTGATCAATGGTGCAGCAACCTTGGAGAAATCCTGAATAAATCTCCTATAATATCCTACCAGGCCGAGTAAACTCCTAATCTCAATCATTGTCATCGGTTTGACCCAACTGTTCACAACATCCACCTTGGCTGGATCTATCTTGACGCCTTCTCCTGAGATGATATGACCAAGGATGGACACCTCCTCTAGTCAAAACTCACACTTGGAGAACTTGGCATAGCGCTGATGCTGTCTCAGTGTCTCCAATACGATCCTCAAATGTTTCTAGTGGGTCTGTACATTAGAAGAATACACCAGGACGTCATCCACAAAAATGACCACAAACTGGTCCAAATAGGGCCTGAACACCCTATTCATCAGGTCCATGAAGGCAGCTAGAGCTTTCTTCAACCTGAATGGCATAACCAAAAACTCATAATGTCCATAGTCAATGCGAAAGGCTGTCTTCTGCACATCTAGCTCACTGATCCGCAACTGACGATATCTGGATCTCAGATCTATCTTGGAAAACAACAATGCTCCCTGCAACTAATCAAACAAATCATCAATCCTAGGTAGTGGATACCTGTTCATGACAGTGATCTGGTTCAACATCCGGTAGTCTATGCTGAGCCGAAGTGAACCGTCCTTCTTAACGAATAATACTGGTGCTCCCCAAGGCAAAACACTGGGATGAATAAATCCCTTGTCCATCAGTTCCTGTAGTTGATTCTGGAGCTCCCTCAATTCAGTGGGTGTCATCCTATATGGAGCCTTTGAAATAGGACTTGATCTTGGCACCAAATCAATCATAAACTCCACTTCCCTGTGTAGTGGCATACCAGGCAAAGGGAAAACATCAAGATATTCTTGCACCACTGGCAAATCCTCAACCCCAATCACAGGCGAAGTAGAAATAGTTACATAGGCCAAATATCCTACACTGCCTTTTGCCAGATGATGATAGGCCTTGATAACAGATATCACCTTCCTAGGCTCACCTGGTCTGGTGCCTTGCACCACACACCAACCTTGCCCTGGACACTCTGCCAGAACCCTTCTCTTAGCACAATCTATCACAGCTGAATAATGTGACAGCCAATCCATCCCCAGGATAACATCATAATCTTGCATGCCCATCAAGATCAAGCTTGCTTGAAAATTCCTGTCTCCTAGCTAAACATCCACTGGTCTCAGATACCTCCACGCTAGACTGTGCTCCCCCAATGGAGTGACTACATTTAGGTGGAATGCCAATCTAGTCGATCTGGTCCCAATCTCGGTAGCAAATGAGTCGGAGACAAAAGCAAATGAACTCCTATAGTCGAATAAGGCTCAGGCCATCCAGTCAGCCACAAGGAAAGATCTTAACATCAATACATCATAACCATAATCATAATCATAACAAAGATAGTGTCGATTACATATAGGATCCATTATTACAAGACAGGATTTAACTCATACAACCATACTAATTCTCACCGTCCACCACATCTCTTGATGGACCAGCATCTGGGATAGCAATAGAAAATACTCTTCCCTTGGTAGGTTGACAAGGCACATCTCTTGCTAGCTTCGGTTGATTGGGACAGTCTTTCTGATAATGTCTGGACTTCCCATAGTTGTAGCACACTACACTGTCTAAATTTCTCTGCCTGTGCCAACACTACACTGCTAGGTGCCCCTTCTTACCACAGACATGACACGGTCCTATCTTCAGGCCGTTGCTAGATTCCGCATGGCTGAAACCAACACTTTCTTCTCTACTGGATTCAAGCCCTCCTTCCATTTCTTCCCAAAGCTACCCAAACTCCCAGAACTTGGCGCTCCAGTGACTGAAGGTTGAGAAATAGATGGTCGAGAGACGAATGGTCGAGAGACAGACTTCCTCCCCTTATCCTTCTTAGGATACTCTTCCTGGAACAGCCTACTATCATCCTCATAGGGGCTTGTAAGCCTAATGGCATCTACCAAGGTCTGACATCTAAAGCCAATAACTCTGGATCTCAGCACTAGATTAAGTCCTTGCACAAATTTCTTGGCTCTGTTCTTCTCGCAAACCACAGCCTTAGAGAACTGCTCCAACCAAAGGAAGGACAACTCATACTTAGCCATAGTCAAGCTTCCATGCTTCAGGTTCCGAAATTCTCTGTCCAGTTTGTCCCTCTCATGCTCAAGGAAGAACCTCTCATAGAACACTTCTCAAAACTCTTCCTACAAGATCATCAATAGGTCCACATTCGGATACTTGATGCAGCGCATAGCCCTCCACCACTGATCCGCAGCATCCTTGAGCTGAAATGTTGCGATCCAGACCCACTTCTCAGTTGGACACTCAATCAACTCTAGGATCTTCTTTACCTCTAGGAACCAAGTCTCACACTCCTTCGATGTACCATGCCCAACAAGAGACGATGCTCCCAGCTGGCAGAACTACTTGACCCACGGGTCTCCTTTCGCCTCATCTTTGCTGCTACTACCGAAGGACTGAGTGAAACCCCACATCATCTTGCCAAACTCCCGTCGCATGCCCCACCAAGCACTGCCCTCTTCCACCTCATAGTCGGGCATTGGGGCCTTGTCATGGCTACGGCCTCGGTAAGACATCTTCCTACCAACACAACATGGGAATACAACGACCAAAATCAGGTACAAGACTCTACTGTGCAGTCCTATGGAGCCACTAGATCGGACATCACCAAGCTGGTGCATTAGGTGTAACCTTAGCTCTGATACTACTCTATAACACCTCGAACCCATGTATGCTACCTAAATCATAGTATCACAAGCAATAATGCTAATTACAACAATAATTAAATAACTTCAACTAAGACTCACCTCAAGGAACAATGTGTGGCTAGTAGCTCCTACTCGGGCATCAGAACTAGACTACACCGCAAACTACACCTGAAAATCAAACAAATTACGCGTGAGTAACATCTAAGTCACCTAGCACGTACCCCACATAGAAAACCACGACGAACGACGAAAAACACAAGCCTGACTATTACAAAACGTGGTTTTCAAAATCATTTTCAAAACATCATTCTTTTTTTTCTTCTTTTCACGCATTTTTAAAACCTTTCATGCATTTCGAAGAAATCTTCATTTTTTACTAGATCCAGCCAAAACACAAGGCCTCACAGGACTCAAAGCAAAACCACAAACATTGGCTGGTAACTGGTTAAAACACAATTCTCATTTATTGCTAGGATTTTAAGACCAAACACAAGTCCAATCCTAGCCAAAACCACACCTTTAATTTCCACTTTTCTGATTGACGTTACCATGATCAAGGGTAACTAGGCACATAAGTAGTAGGTGAGGACACCATTCCCCTACCTCCCTTCACTGCCATAGTGAAGTTCCCCGTGTGGAAGGACACCGCCCCGCCGACTGGCCTCAATTTCTTTTCATATGCACAGGAATACATCTTTTTCTGATGTCCCATTAGTGACCCAAACACCTAGGATCACATACCCAAGCTCAGCCTACACCGTCGGTGATCTGAACACCTAGGTCTCATGTTCCTAGGCCCAGCCTACACCATTTCAACTCAGTGACCATGGTCATATCTGACAATTGATATATTATCAATTTGCCGACACCAACCCCTCGTGGTCCCACACTAGCAACTGCGATTGTATTTGACAATTGGTTTCTTTGGAGTATCATTTTCCTACCACAATGTTGACACAAACCCCTCGTGGTTCTACAATACATTATTATTTCATTTTCAAAACTCTTAGGTTTTCTTTTAAAACCATTACACATCCTCTTTTCTTTGTAAGGGATCATTCCCATGCAAATACAACCCCTCATCTAAGTCCCAAGTTCAAAGTCATGTAAAACCATGCATTTAAAGCCATAACGAACTAAACTATACATGCCCAAAAACCATGCATTGGGTCTCATGCCCAAAAACCACACTAAACTATACATTTACTGACAAGAAAATGGTATACTGAATCAAATTCGACATACCGAACTCCCCATTTTCAGTAAACTCCCTTGAGCCCAAACCCATTTGTTCGCCGAAATTGGGACCTCCAGCGGACCCAACAAACATCCCACACAAATCACGAATAAACCATGGGGTGTAGACCCTTGAGTCTACTTCAAAACCCCTCAATCAATTCATAAATCCATTAAGCATGCTGTTCTAAATAAAATCATGAAGACATGAAACTCGTTTTTTGACTACTGTAGCATGCATCACAATTTTGACCACTAATCCACAAAATTCATACAACCTAGCATGATCTCTATTCATTCACGTCATTCATCACATTTCCATCATTCCTACTTTTTTTTTCTATGATTTAACATACATTTCCGTCATTTTTATACCATTAACACATTTACTCAATTCAAGGGAAAAGGAAGAAGGACGAGGGTTGCGTACCTTACTTGGCCTTCCTGCGACACTTTCTGCACTCCAACGAGCCTCCTTACACCCCGGCGAAGCCTTTTTTGCCAGCAATCCACGCGCACAAGTTCCTCTCCTCCTATTGCATGCACCACTCCTCTCTCCCTCACTCTCTCTCTCGGCTTGCCTCCCCTCCACTTCCTCCAACCTTTTTATCTCCTCCTCATCCCCGCAACATGCTGGCCACCGACCTTGTCACCCTCGCGTTGAAGGGGACGGGATGACATAGGTCTCCCTATGGTAGCATAGGTGGTGGAGGGAGGATGGAAAGGAAGAAGAAGAACACAAGGTCTCATGAGGGGAAGAGAGAGAAAGGAAAGAAAGAAAAGGGAAAAGATGGACACACAAACCGAGGCAACTGTGCATCCTCTGATCGGATTCCACATTGGTCCCACCACACAACCAGGTGCACAGAAAGCCAACAAACCTCCACACACTCAAGATCAACAAATTATTCATTAATAAATCACTTATACAATGTTACAATTAATCACATAGTTTACAATTAAAATGGATAATCAAGCCTAGGTGTCACAAAAGGCGAATCAACAAGTGGTGATCATAAAAGAGATGACGACGTAAGTGGACACAACAACATTCTTCATCAACAACCCCAAAAAGACTACTTCCACAAGAAGGAGTGGGAGATCTAATGGTCATGACTAAACTCTCTTATAATAAGAAAAAAGAGATATTAGTTTTTGTCACCTATGAGACCATTGACAAGATCATCAAGTCGCCGTATGCAAAGGCAACAAGGTTGAAAATATCTTTTTCGCTTGGCATTGACAATAACTACCTAAAAGGCACTAATATATTCCATGTCAACTAGTTGCCAATTGTACAAGCACTAAGCAATTAAAAGGTAAAATTTTAAAAATTAAAATTCCAAAATATCTTCATACGAATTTAACAAATGACAACCAAATCAATCCCCTTAACATAATCTTCGTAATGAAAAGACATTTTAAATAAATTTCCAAATTCAAATCAAACTTAAATGTTAAGTAAATCAAATTTGAAATTTAAAACTCCAACAATTATGAAGAAAATATCAGTTAACATTAGGGATATATTTGATTTAATTTGTAATTACCTATATATTTTGGATTTTATCTTTATTTTTAAACATTATCTTGAAGTAAATGTAGTTATAACATTTTAAAAATGTGATAGCATAACATAAAATCTCATTTTTTTTATCTGAAATAAAGATATAATCTTAATTTGATGTCATCCATATTTCTAAAATTTTCCTAAATTAATTGATATTTATAAAAATTTATACGATATGTTGTATATATTTAAGTGCTAGAAAAAATATAGAAATCATAATAATTATAGGAAAAGCATGATAATATTTTATAAATGTCCTGTATATCATATTAAAGTTTAGGATGACAAAATATATTGAGAGAGATTATCAGCATAATTGTCACCTATCACTGTGGCAACTAGATCTTCCTATTGCCTGTTTAAGCAGTGACAAGGTATGTAGCCTCTTTAAGCAGCGATGCGATCTGTCGCCTACCAATAAGGCAGCAACTTGGTCTTTTGTAATTTACTCCCTATCTTTTATATTAATTCACAAAGATATGTTAAAAACCCAGAAAAACATCAAAAATTCCATGAAATCATAAAAACACCATCTTTTAAATCAAAATACTCAAATCTACAACCAATTTAAGTAAGCTAGGAATGCCAGGTCTACCATAGCTGATGACTGACACCAAAATTTGTTCAAGAAACTCAAGCCTACCACTAGTTCGAGTGTGTTAGCTTTATCACAACTAACAACCTTGAATCAAGTAAATTCAAGAATGTTTTTAAAGTAAATCATGAAAAATCTGGAAAATGTGTTATAAATCCTTAGCTATATAATTTAAGATGCCTCAAGGTTTCCAATCCTTAACTAACACTCGGAAATGCGAAAATGGGATATCTACAGATGCCCCTCATTGGCGTTAATCTTGACAAAGATTAGCTCCAATGTAAGAATGATATCCCTATTGAGCATTTCTTGAAAAAGGGAACTCACTTAGAAATAATCCACCATAAAGGGATGAAAAAAAGAAAACACCTTTTGGTTTTGGAAGATTGTCACATAGCCCAAAGGTGAGACCTACCTAATTTCAAGAATTTATCACACAGCCAAGTCATGGAAATGGGTGAACAGACTCTGTTTTGAGACCTTGCACAGCCAAGTGGTTCGATTAAAATACCGCCATATTGAAGGCTCAGGCATGGAGGGGTCAAGCCGATTTCAGAACTATTTGTCGCAGCCAGTGTCGAGACCATGTCAACTATGTAGAGACAACTTCAACGAGGTAGAAACTAAAACAATCATGGGGATATTACCTTATCGCAAATTGAAAGATAAAATGAGATAGTTGTGGTTTCCTATTTGAGAGCTTACTTAGATTGGAATGCTAAAAAAATGGGTAGGTGAGACTTGAACTAGTTTTCAAAGGATCACATGTTCTAAAGGTTTTTGACACACTTGAAGAACATTACTCCATCCGCACTCGACTTTCAATGATATGAGAAGTAATGCATAGATGCATGATTCAAGCAGACAATGCTAATGCAAGGTAAACACACGATGCAATGAATAGTCCATATAACAGGTTAGGCCAGTGGGGTATGATTGGTCCAAATCATATATACATATGCAAAATGCATGGATGTAGTTTGTTGTGGTCAAGTGTCTTCCGTCTTTGAGTATGACTGGTACTCTCGAGAAAAGACTGTCGTCCCACAACATGACTTAACAAGTAAAGGAGTTCTATGACTAAAGAACTAGGTGAGGGAGTGAATCCTTCCTTTGCCAAGTTAGTGTTTACTATTTTGTAACGACCCCTAAGTCATTACCTCTCAAACCTAGCTACATTTTTCATTTTTATATTATTATTATCTAACAATTACAGTAAATATGCAACTAAATCAAAGTACACTCAACAAAAATAAATAACTGAAATAAAACTAAACTATAAACTCACTAGAATCCCTAATGTGTGGCATCATGACTCCTATATACACTAACTAGAAACCAACTCCTATCCTACACCTACGAAAACACATCAAAACCAAAGCACACGTGAGTGACCACTCAAAATGGTCACCCAGTACACACCTCACCTAACAACTCGGCAAATGAGACCGAGGGCAACTAAACAATGGCATCTCACCTAGATGTTGCAACACAACAATAGGGCAACTCACTAGTGCCCAACAACCCACAAAACTTCGAAAATCGTGCCCTTAAAACCATTTTTTTTCTTTTCAAAACCACATGCATGCTCTTTTGAAATCCTTTATGCATGCTCAAAAAGGCCACTCTCGCTAAATCAAGCCTAAAAAACCACATAAGCTAATTTTGCACACTCTTGGCACAAACTAGAAAGACAATGGTATCTGAATGCTCATAATTGCAAATAGTACACCCACAGCAACCACAAGTACAGACCACAGAGTCTCTACTCTGCACAACATAATAGTCCCCTCTAGACCAGAGCAATAGCATAAAAGTCATGAAGCCACCACTCCCAAAACACAATGCCATACAAGCGCAACACCAATGCCACTTAGGCAAAACACCACAGTCTCCTTTAGACTGGAGGCTGATTCTCCAAACAAAGGCACAACAAAACCACAATGCTACTTTGGTGCAATCACCTCAAACAACGCTACTCTAGCGCAAAGCACCTCGCCACGTCGGTGCAACACTACAACCACACTATGTGTCGTACTATCCAGCACCAAGCAACCAACAAGGGCAACAAGTAGTCAACCGAGGAGCTACTATGGCATCTGCACTGCCACAGACAACCACCGTGTGGAAGAGTCTGCCCGTCATGACATCCCTCCACCTAAAAAACCCTCAAAATCTAACCCTACCTAGGAAAGCTACTCACCCCTCCTGGGCAAGCCATCCTCTTGAAGGACAACACAACAGGGTATGCCTTCTTGATGTCCTCACATCGGTACTTGGGACTACATCAGTGTCATACCTCCTTACTTGAACATTACCTCAAACCACAAGCCACAACACTCAATAACACCATATGGACCTCAACATAGGCAGGTAGCTCATGACCCTAGGGGAATCATCCATCCCTGAAGGTCGATAGAGAGCATCAATTTCTTGGGCCCACGCAAAACCCAAAAAACTCAGACCTCACTCTAAGCAACAGCTCACAACTCCAGAGGTATCACTCGTCCCTTGAATTTGTCCTATAGCTTAGATATCTTGGCCACCAGAAAAGCTTTCCAAAACCATGGGAATACCATTCCCGAAACATCCATTTGCCCAAAACCATTTGAAAACCATTTAAAATCATATGCCCCAAAAACTCTATTCAAAACAGAGACAAAGCTACAACTCCATGTGGGATAAGGATTTCCCAAAAGGAACCGCACAACATGTGAACCTCATCCTAAGCAGGCAGCTCACTACCTTAGAGGCATTTCCAATCCCTAAGAGTCGATCAGGTAATTAGGTTTCTTGGTCACATAAAAGAACATCCAAAAAGTTCTGGAGCTAGAGTGTAAGACACCTACTAGCTCGTGTCCTTCGGGAGCACAACTAGATCTATGTCAAACACCCACATAGTACCACTAAATATTTCATTTAGTGCACCACACGTAAAACCAAGCTAATATCTAAACCTATATATATATCCTGGTTCAACAAATCATTTTCAAACGGTCGACCGAGCCAAGGTCCCCAATTCAGTATACCAAAACATTTCGATATACCGAAAACTAGGTTCAGAGCATATTGAAGCCCAAGATCAGCATACCAAACTAGTTTTAGGCAATAGTAGAGAACTCGAAAATGGGACTCAAAATCCAAACCCTACAAATACTTGATTAAACCACATATACAATATATCAAAATGAAGATTTCAAGATGTTCTTCCAAAAGGGACAAGAATCCCAATGATCTGTTGTCCGTGGCACAAGAAAACCACATGGAACATTATTCACCCTAAAACAATAAATATGGACATAAATGGCCCAAAAACCACCATAAATGCTGAAAAACATTCTCCAACCAACCACACACCATCATTACACTATCATGTACCTAGGAATCCAATTTGAAAATAAAAGAAGCCTACAGCGCGTGTACCAGTCACCGACGATGATGACGTGGTAGTGAGAGGCGCACCTCCTCCTTATCCATGGCCACAACTCTGAACCTCCTCCTCAAGATGGCAATGACGATACGGGGGTGGTGATGGCAATCTCCCTCTCTCTCGGCCATCTCTCTCTCACCCTCTCATTCTCTCGTCTGTCTCCCTTCTCTTCTCTCTCACTCCACACCTTAAGAAGGAGAAGAACAAGAACAAGAAGGAGACGGGAAGGAAGGGAGAGGAAAAAGAAAAGAAAGGAAAGGAAGGAAAGGAGGGAAAGAAGAAAGCCACGAGCACAAAACTAAAGCACGCTAATGAATCTCCACAACTCAGAGCAAACCCTCAAAACTTTTACGAGGGCCAGCACAACATCACAACCACAAAACACCAAGAAGACTAGAAATCCACAATCCAAGCATAAGACGCTATTGAGAGTGCATCTAACGTTGGGCACTACAGCCCCCAATGCCCAAAATACCTGAATTCTACACGAAATATCTAGCCAAAACACCACTTCAAAATCTGGGTCGTTACACTTTTAGTCGGAGTGGCATGTCTGTGTACGGTATATGAGCTCCAAAGGCATGGGCTCATTCTCTACTTTGGGTCCTGAATATGCTGTGATTGAAGTCATAATGGGACTTTTGTTTCAGTCGCCTATGCATGAGGCATTGATGTTGTCGTTGCCTACACACTCACTGATGTTTTCTAGTCGACCGAGGGCATCAATTTCTTGGGCCCACACAAAACCCAAAACACTCGGATCTCACCATAAGCAACGGCTCATAACTCCAGAGGAATCACTCATCCCTTGAAGCTGGTCGAGAGCTTAGATTTCTTGCTTCCAGAAAACCTTTCCAAAAGTGTGGGAATACCATTCCCAAAACATCCATTTTACCAAAACCATTTGAAAACCATTTAAAATCATAGGTCCCAAAAACTCTATTCAAAACAGAGAAAAAGCTACAACTCCATCTAGGATAAGGATTATCCAAAAGGAATCGCACAACACACAGACCTCATCCTAAGTAGGCAGCTCAAGACCTTAGAGGCATTTCCTATCCTTAAGAGTCTGCCAGGTACTTAGATTTCATGGTCACATGAAAGAACACCCAAAACTCTAAGTTCTGGAGCTAGAGTATAAGGCACCTACTAGCTCGTGTCCCATAGGAGCTTAGCCAGATCACTGTCAAACACCCACATAATGTCATAGAATATCTCATTTAGTGCACCACACCAAAAACCAAACTAATATCTAGACCTAAGGATAAATCATGATCCCTACTATCCACACTAAACCATTAAAGGGAGAGACTTAATATTTCTAAGTCATATAGTTTTTTATATTAACCACACCATAAGTGGAACCTTACTAATTCAATTTAGGCAAATCCTACAATCATTCTAATGATTATCCTAATCAGTTATATCAATATAATTATACTCCCAAGATTTATATATATATATATATATATATATATATATAGATATATATATTTGTGTGTGTGTGTGTGTTTGTGTGTCTGTGTGTGTACATACACACACACACACACACATATATAGACATAAAACACCTAAGGAAAACGAGTCCAAGCCTAGTTCAGTAGATCGTTTTCAAACGGTCGATTGAGCCAAGGTCCCCAATTCGGTATACTGAAAACTAGGTTCAAAGCATATTGAAGCCCAAGTTCAGTACGGTATGCTGAATTAGGCAATAGTAGGGCAATCAAAAAAGGGACCCAAAACCAAAACCCTACAAATAGCACATCAAACCTCACATACAATATATCAAAATGAAGATCTCAAGACAATCTTCCAAATGGAACATGAATCATGATGATTTGTTGTCCATGGCACAAGAAAATACAAGAAAACCTCATGGAGCATTATTCACCGTAAAACAATAAATATGGCCATAAATGGCCCAAAAACCACCATAAATGCCGAATAAAATTATCCAGCCAACCACATGCCACCATCACACTATCATGCATGTAGGAATCCAATTTGAAAATAAAAGAAGGCCTACAGGGCATGTATCGGTCACCGACGATGACGACGTGTCGGCGAGCTGTGCACCTCCTCCTTCTCCCTGGCCACAACTCTAAACCTCCTACTAAGGATGGCGATGACGATGTGGTGGTGGTGATGGCGATCTCCCCCTCTCTCGGCCATCTCTATCTCACCCTCTCATTCTCTCGTCCCTCTCCCTTCTCTTCTCTCTCACTCCACTCCTTTAGAAAGAGAAGAAGAAAACAAGAAGGATATAGGATGAAGGGGAGTGGAAAAAGAAAAGAAAGGAAAGCAGGGAAAGAAGAAAGCCATGAGCACGAAACTAGGCCACGCGACTACTCCCATCCATGAGGCTTGTGCAAGAAGAGATCAACCACCAAAGTACGCCAATGAATCTCCACGACTCTGAGCAAACCCTCAAAACATATATGGGGACTAGCACAACACCACAACCACAAAACACCAAGAAAACTAGAAATCTACAATCCAAGTGTAAGACGCTACTGAGAGCACGTCTAACGTTGGGCACTTGAGCCCCTAATGCCCAACATGCCTGAATTCCATACTAAATATTTGGCCAAAACACCATTTCAAAATCGAGGTCGTTACACTTTTAGTCGGAGTGGCAGGTCTGTGTACACTATATGCACTCCAAAGGCATGGGCTCATTCTCTACTTTGGGTGCAGAATGTGCTGTGAGTGAAGTCATGGTGGGACTTTTGTTTTAGTCGCCTATGTTTGAGGCACTGATGTTGTTGTTCCCTGCACACTCACTAACACATGTTAGTAATCACGAAACATACCTTTCTCGGCTCTAGGGAATTGACTAAGTTGTTCTTGCTTAAAAAAGGTATTACAGTGCTATCCATTACTCTCCTATATGTAAGATTAGGTGGAGGGAATTAGTCTTGACCTCAGCTAAAAGGTGGAAAACTGAAGCCCAATGGATGCCTATTGTGAGTCATCCATAGATGCTTTAAAGATCATTGTAATAGCAATATCTTTGTTGTGAAAACGCACCCAAGTCATGAGACACGCTTAAGTAGGACATTGACTCCAAAACCAGGTGAGTCGATTGCTGCATCATTGGCTAGATTAATTCTAATTTTTGTACTTACTAAGTTTTCACTTGCATATAGGGGGATGGCACCACTTTGGTTTTATTTTTTGGATTTTCTGTTTTTTTCTTGGATTTTCTTTTTTTCTAATTTTTTTGGATTTTTCATTTTGTTTGTTGAATGTGATCACAACCCTCCCTCTTACACATGTAGCATTATTGCCTTGTATTATCCATGGTGAAAGAGACTTCCCTTTCATCATGCTTCACCCTTTGAGGACTTAGGACTTCGTATTGGCCTTAGTTGATTACCATCTCCTTTATTTACTCAGTCCCTGAGCTTCTAGAGTTTCTTGCCCCTTGCCTAGGTGTGATGGGAAAATGGGGGAGACATGAGGTACAACAAGCTCTCGACATTGGCTTTAGTTCTAGTCTCGCTCACCAGTGGTTAGCCCTAATGCGCCTTTGACATTCCTAGGCTTTTCTTTCTTTTCTGGTTTTCTTTCTTCTTTTTTCCTTTTTTTCTTTTTCTTTTCTTTTGGGGTTGCCCTCTCTTATTGTTTTTTTTATAATAAGTGCCTACCCATCACTACCTTTTGGGTTTATGCTATGACAACACACCTAATATGATTTGGGCTGTGTAGACCATTTGTAGTCATTGTTGGATGTGTTATTAGGGGTTTAATATGATTTAATAATGCATTAATTGTAACAAACTAGACCTTTAATGGCATTTTAACCAGCTATTTAGTCTAGATTTCAAAGTATTCAACGTATTGGTGCTACAAACTGGTACTGCGTGTTGGTAGTGCAGATTGAATGCACAGGAATTTCAGTATTTTGAACTCAGAACTTAAGTTGCATTTTGGTGGATTTGGCATCACGATCAAGTTTTGAACATTGTATCCTAATGTCTGTGGATGGATTTTCGAGAGTTGATGTAGAATCGTCGTCATCTCTACTAACTTCGATGATCCTTTGTGATTGCCACTTGTCCTTTGTTGTACCAGCTGACAAGATGCCTACACGAGATGAGTTGATTTATTGATACGGGTTCTCGGTTCACTAGATTGACGGTAAGGTGTCATCCAGTGGCTTCCTCATGCGATGTAGTATCCTTTCCTTTAAAACAAATAAGAAAAGCAAACGAAAATGGATTGGACTTGTTGTAGTAAACAAATAACAAAAAGATAATGAAAGAAAAATAAAAACATGCAACTGAATACTAACTAGGTGGTTGTCCCCTCATGCATATGTCATGGGCAATTATACGAATGCAAGTTTTATTTAATAAATAATGAAAAAAAGGAAGATACATCATTCACCCTCGTACGTTGTGGAGTGGATGAGGAAGTGGAGGTCGATTTATGGAGCTCCATAGATGTGCTATGGCTTTTAAGGAGATTGAATCTGTAATGGATCTGAACTTCTAAGGATTTGGACATGGAGGAAGGGCTAAAAAGCTATCTCTCTCTCTCTCTATCTCTCTATCTATTTTAGGGTTTCAAGATGGCTCCTCAAGATTTTAATGTGCCTCCTCATAAACTCTTGACCTAAGGGTCTATTTATAAAGTTTGAGGGCTGGGGATCTCACCAAAGATGATATATAGATCATGGATCAGGATGAAATGCTCTAAAAATGGAAGAAAATCGAGATATGATCTTGTCCTCGGTTGACTAGGCAATAGAATCATCCAGTCACCACTTGGAGTGGCGACCAGCTTGGAGATTTTGTTTTTGGTTGTACGTGGTGAATCAGCACCCAAAAGGCAATGAAATTGACCACGTAAGCCAGTCACCGATGTATGTGGCGTCGTGCTACCAAAAAACCATTTTTCGAAAAATTAAGATCAAAAAATATCCATTACGAATCTAATATCAAATATTGACTAAATCAATTTTGAAAAATCATACTTGCAATTAAAGATATTTTAAATTAATTTCCAAATTCAAAATCTACTTAAAATGTTATGTAAATTGGATTTGAAAATCAAATCTTTAATAATTACACAAAAAACTCAATTAAAATCAATGATGTATTTGATTTAAAATAGATTGGCAATCAATTGGATATTTTGGATATTATCTTTTTTTTTCAGCATTATCATGAATTAAACATAAACTATAACAATAAATTGTGATAACTTATCATAAAATCTCATTTTTACTAAAAATAAAGATAAGTGACCTTAATTATCAAGTCATCCAAATTTCAATAATTTTCTGGAATTATTTGGCATTTAATGATTTATATGATAAGCACATATTATTTAAATATTGAAAAATTATAGAAATTACAATAATTATAGGAAAAATCATAATAGCATTTATAAATATCCCATATATGATATTAGGGCCTGGGATGACAAATTATTAAGAAATAATAGTCTAGGGTACCTATTGCCTTTTGGATTGGTGCCTTTAGAAATTAGTTGCCCATTGAGCTGGCAACTAGACATGTTACTTTTTAAGAGGCGACTGAGCTTGTTGACTATTTAGAGGCAATGTCTTGGTATTTTACAGATTACCCCTTGTCTTTTATCTTATTCCATAGAGATGCGATAAAACCCAAAAAACTTCAAAAATTCCATTGAAAAATATGGAAGAAGGTTAGAGCTCCTTAGTCATGTGATCTAGGGCATCTCAAGGGTTCCTATCCTAGGTGAACTTTGAGAAATGTAAAAATGAGATATCCACAGATGCCCCTCCTTAGAGCTGATCTTGGAACAATATTGGCTCCAAGGTAAGAATGATATCCCCATTGAGCATTTTCTGAAATAGGGAGCTCACTCTTAAACAATCCGCCACAGATTCCAAAAAGTCTACACCTATTGGTTTTAGGACATGGTGCACAGCCAAAAGGTAAGAAACTAAACAAACTCGATTTCGGGACATGGTTGCATAGCCGAGTGGTTTGATAAACTAAGGATGCTGTCATATTGAAGGCTCAGGCATGGTGGGTCATGTTGGGGCTATGTGTCGTAGTCGGTGTCGAGACCTATCAACCATGTAGAGTGACACTTCAATGAGACAGAAACTAACGAAGATAAAGGAATAATTAAGGAATGCTATCATATTGAAGGCTTAAGCATGGCATGGTCAAGCCAGGGCTATGTGTCGCAGCTAGTGTCGAGACCATGTCAACTATGTAGAGTAATACTTCAACGAGCAAAACTAAGGTAAATAAAGAGATAATTATTGTGGCTTCTTATTTGAGAGCTTGTTCAAATTGGAATAATTAACTGAATAGGTTAGATCTAATTGGGCTTTAAGAGAATCATACATTATTAGGGTTTCTAGCACTCTTGAAAAACATTATTTCGTCAATGCTCCACTTCCAATGCATGGATGCATGATTCAAGCAAACAAAATGCAAAGTGTAGGGTAAATCATTCGATGCAATGAATGGTCCATATGACAGGTTAAGCTAGCGGGGTACAAGTGGTACCTAGCCATATAGACATATGCAAGATGCATGGATGCAATTTGTTGTGGTCAAGTATTTTCAGTCTTCATGTGTGACCAGTACTCTCAGGAAAGGACTATCGTCCCACAACTCGACTTGGTAAGTAAAGGAGTTCTATGAATAAAGAACCGGATGAGGGAGTGAATCCTTCCTTTGCCAAATTGGGGTTTTGCCTCTTAGTCAAAGTTGTGTGTCTGTGTACATGGCTCAGACTCCAAAGGCGAGAGTCCGTTCTTGGTGGTGGGATTTTACCTGCACACTTAATAAAACATGTTAGTAATCAAAGGTATACCTTTCCCTACCCTAAAGGGGTTGACTAAGTTGCCTAGGAAAAGTACTGTAGCGCTATCCTTTTACTCCCCTATACTTAAGATTAGGTGGAGAGAATTAGTCTTGGCCTCAACTTAGAGATGCAAAAATTGGAGCCTTGTGGACGCCAATTGTGAGTCATTTGTGGATGCTTTAAGATCATTGCGGGGCAATGTCTTTGTGGGACAAAATGCACCCAAGCTGTGAAGGCATGTTTTTGTAGGACGTTTAACTTCAAAACCTAGTGGATTGATAGTTGCATCACCGACCATACCAATTCCAATTTCACTTATTATATTTTTTGGTTTTTTTTTCTAATTTTCTGATTTTCTAATTTCTTTTGGATTTTTGATTTTCTTTTTTCTTGGATTTTTGATTTTCTGATTTTTTTTTTTTGGATTTTGGATTTATTTTTTTTTGAATTTTCTGATTTTTTTATTGATGATTGATGATGAGTACAGTCACAACCCTCCCTCTTATGCATTTAGCATTGTTGCCTTGTATTATCGAAGATGAGAGAGTTGTCCCTTTCGTTATGCCTTGGCCTTTCGAGAATTTAGGACTTCGTATTAGCTTTAGTTGATCATTATCTCCCGTATTTACTTGGTCCCTGAGCTTCTAAGGCTTCTAGCTCCTTGCCTATGTGTGGAAGAGTGGGGGAAGACTCAAGGTTCAGTAAACTATCAGCGTCGGTTATAGCTTTTGAGCCGTTTACTGGTGGTCGGCCATAATGCACCTATAGCTAACCCAGGGGTTTGGCTTTTCTTACTTTTTTTCTTTTGTTTTCTTTTCTTCTTCATTTAGGGTTCCCTTCTCATGTTACTTTTCTATAGATGCCCTCCCATCACTGCCTTCTCAAACTTATGCTATGACGGCACATCTACTTATTCGTTAGTTGTCTCACCCATTTTGAGTACCTATCCATCACTGCCTTCTCAAACTTATGCTATGACACTGTACCCAACGTTTCATGCACTCCCCTCTTTTTGGTGCTTTCTAAGTTGTTTGGTTTTGTTGTGCTCCTCCATCATTACCTTCTCAGACTTATACTAGGAGGTCACACAGCACATGGCGAGCGGCTTTTATGATATGCCTAGGCTCTGAGCCTACTTTGCTCTTATCTCCCCGTGCGGGCGTATGTGTAGATAAGACAAGGTTAAGGTTACCCTAGTTGCTCAACTTCCTCTCTATGCAACAGATAAGTTTCTTCCTTAGCTGGTACTAGGTCTTAGGTTCTTTTTAGCTTTTAGCATGTTGATTGAAGGGTGTACTTTTAGAGTACATGAAACTTTCACAGAACTGAGGAAATCTTTAGGTCATCCTACCCTTTGGGTGGATCTTCCCTAAGTGTTACAATCTCTGCTTAAGAAAACCCAAAATAATATGTTTGCAATTCTGCTTAATGGATTAAGTGGTCGAGTGTGTGACTTACACTCGTCATTCATCTTTATTATTGTTTTCTATAGCTACTATCCTAGCATACAAAATAACAAAGACAAATAAAAGGAAAAGCTCATGAAGGGAATTTAATGTTTTATTTATATGTATTTGACAATGAAATGACCTGGTCCCTAGTCAAGCTTGGTCGAGTTCCTTATTTCCCTCTCCTAATGGAAGGGTATACCTGTAGGATGACTGTAGATGCTTGCCCCTGGCGTTGAGGACATGGGTTCCTATGGCACATCTTGTTGTCTTTCTTTTAGTTTGCGCCCAGTCTTTTCCTGGTTAGGGTCACGGTTGGATCGAACTCGATTTGGCTCTGTTTCCTTGTGAAAACTGTATCAGGCTTTCATTTCTACTCAAAATATGGTTGTCGTTGTCTTCCTGACCAAGGTACTCATGTATGTCTGTGGTGGGCTCTACTACTCTCTCTTTAGTATCCGAAGGCTTGGGAGCAGGCTCGTCTCTAGCATGGGCTTCATGAGGGTGCTAGTAGAGGGCGTTTAGTGTGTAGGCAGCTCATAGTGAGCATAGCGACTAGCAAAGAGCATTGACTACAGTCTCTAGGTCATACCAATCTATGTCACTGTACTCATCGTAGACTAGCAGCATGCTTTCTAAGTTTTTTGCCTGGATTAGAGGCGGTCCTTGGTTAATGGAGGCTATGATGCCTTTGATTAGCATTTCTTGGACCTACTGGTTGTCCCCTATGTCATCTTGGTCGTAATAGTCATCGTAGATGGGTATGTCTTCCTAGGGCTCGTTAGGTATCTCAGGGACCCCCACTTCTTTGGCTGGTGGCTTCAGATCCGGCTCTGTTTGCATGCACTTGACGTCCACTAACTCGAGCATTATCAGCTCGTCTTCATCCTCCTCCATATATATTACTGGATGATCAAGCAGTGAACTTACACACTCTTCTAGCATTCTAAAAGCATGGTTGATTGGTGTCAGTAGTGACTCTTGGTCTTGCTCTTTGGCTTTGTGGTAGCTCTGCGGTGGAGGGACAGCGTGGTAGTTCCCCTGATTTTGTGGTTGCCCTTGTTGTTGCCTCTATTGTTGCTCTTGTTGGGAGTACACTTGGTGAATGGGAGGTTGTTGGTATTGATATTGCTGGGGTTGTGGTTGCTACTATTGATATTGTTAGGGTTGTAATTGGACCAGTCGCTGCTGCTAGGATTGTGGTTGATACAGCGTGTGCTACCCCTAATGCTGGACTAGCTACTGATATTGCACGAGTTGTCCTTGTTGAATCGACAGATGGGCTAGGTCGGTTGTGATGCCCTCGAGTGTGTAGCTGAAGGTCTTCCTATTGCCCTTTTCTTCATACTCCAGGAAATGTAGATTCTCTTTATTGTGGAGGACTCTTGTGGCTCTATCATATGTTGAGAGTATGTTTGGAAGTCACCCATGAACAGGCCTACCTTGAGTGGCCTAATTATATTCCGTGTGATTGCTTCAACAGATTGTTCTTCAAGGATACGACATTCTGATCGGGCTGCCATGTCCCTCCATCTACTCACAAAGGTGTCAAAGTCTTCGTCCGGCTTCATCTTCTCAGCAAGGAGGTTTGTAATTGTAGGCTTGTGCTGTATCCAATGGACATATTATTGTAGGAATCTTTCCAACACAACCTTGAAGTCTCTGAGGTCATAAGCGGTGAGCGTGTTGAATGACCGCAACGCTTTTCCTTCCAAGCTCTTGAAGAAGAGGTAGACGGTTAGCCCATTGTCGTGTTGATAAGGCAAGGCGTCCATAATGAATGTGGCCAAATGACTTCTTGAATCGCTTGTCCCATCATACTTGGGTGTTTTTGGCAACTACAACCTAACGGTAGTGTTAAGTGCGGGAACCTTGATGTGTTGAAAGCGACCAGTGCCTTGGACGTAAACCCTTGCCTCAACCAGCACGTCTGAGATTATCTTCTTGATGTCTACCCCTGGAGTGACTGACTATGCCTCGCCCTAGTACCTTTGCAATTGTGGGAACTGCTGCCGTAGAGGAGTACCATGCTGAAGAGAGGAGGGTTGAGCCAGTGTATAGGATGGGGTTGTGCCTTGGTAATGATGCGAGTGACAACTTGGTGGGGTCAACTCAGTTTGCTAGGAAGAAGCAGGATACGATGCGGGAGATTATATAATTGGGCCATGGATAGGGAAATTAACTATTGGTCTTGATGGCACTGTGTATGTGTTTCCCATAAGCGATAGCTATTAGGCCCTGGTGATAGTTTAAAGGAGAGGATCCATGGGTATTTGGAATTTGTGGACTTGAGAGGTTATAATGGGCCATGCATTGAGCTTGGTTGATTGCCCCATCAAGTAATGTATGTGAATAGATGGTCAATGCGGCATTCCGTAATTGGGTATAGCTCATCCCTCCTCCCATTGTTCAACGAAATGGGCCATGTGTGAGGTTAACCTGTTGGACAGGAACCCATGCTGACTAGTGAAACCATTTGAAGGAGTTGATGTCATTGATGTGTTGGAGTAGCCAGTGTGAGAGTAATACACCTCTGTCATCTTTGACCGGTCTTCTCTTGTTGATCTTCTTTATAAGATTATTACAAGTTTGACTAGAATAGGAAGAGATTACAGACTTTTACTACTTTTAACCTATTACAAGTCCTGTAGAAAAGAAAATTACAACTCAAATGCAAATGAAATACAAGGAAAAAGGTTTACAACTTTGTTTAATAAAGGAAATACATACCATGGACTATTGCGGTGATGTCTTTGTAACCTATTATGCAAGTAAAGGCCAAACCACCCTACAATCAAGGCACACAGTGCATTGTTTGCCTGACATCGTCGTTTGTAGTGACATCAGGATTCGCCGCCAGTAGAAGTGGGGGCGGACAACAGTGCCAATCAGACAGGCGACACGAAGGCCTATTAATTCTAGCAATCGAAATCTGTCCTAAACAGACCCAATGCCAAACAAGCCTAATTAAACAGAGAATTTTCAGACAGAATGCAAATTCTAATTGTTAAAATAGTTAATTAGTTGCTTAGTTAACTGGCATTCACACAGCTTGTTTGGGTCCCTATAGCACGGGATATGGCTTTTCCTTCAGGGTTCTAGGTTATACAATGGGATTTTGACTTCTGCGGTACCACCTTTAGACCTTTGGGAGATCCACAAAGAGGGCCTAAGCTCTAGGTTTGTCTCTCTATAAAGGGACCCACAACCCAGGATTCAGTCCTTAGGGTTGGTCCTAGCAAATCACAAAAGCAGTAAATAAACAAGAAATAATAAAGTGTGAAGTATCTATCAAGGTTTATTATTAACTTAGGGAGAAGAGAGAAGTCAATAACTACACCTTACGACACTGGTTCACCCAATCTGATTGTTCTTGACTAGAAAAGGATTTTGCTTAAGGAACTTCCAACTTTATTGTAAAACAAATAGTTTCCACCCTATTGGTGGACAGAAAACAATCCTAAAATCCATTTAAAAACTAAAAAGACAGGTGGACAGGATATTATTTGATTTTATTTTGCTACTGTAGGCCTAAATAAAACCAACATAGATAGGAAAAAACTAAAGACCTATAGAAAAATAGTCTACAAATTCCATCGCATATTACAGAGACACCTTTATATGTTGCCCTCTAATGAGGCAACGAGATACGACACCTGTAAGATAGGTGGCCGAACTTACAGGAAGATTTTTGCCATATAAAAACCAAATAATGATCTTGATACCGTGAAAGTCCTAAAGGCACGACTTTGTAGACATAAAACAACACCTAGATCTAGAAATAAATGAAAATAAATAAGAACAAAGGAAAGAAATACTTACAGTGCACGGAGGGTTGGCTCAAACTGGTCCCACCATGATCGCTAATTTTCTATGGATGGATTTTTTGGGGTTGATGTAGAATAGTCATCGTCTCCACGAACTTCGATGATCCTTTGTGATCGCCACTTGTTCTTCGCTATGTCGGCTGACAAGATGCCTACGGAAGAGTGGTTGATTTATTAATGTAGATTCTCGATTCAATAGATCGATGGTAGGGTGTCGTCCAGTTGCTTCCTCATGCGATGTAGTATCCTTCCCTTCAAAACAAATAAGAAAAGCAAAAGAAAATGGATTAGACTAGGTGTAGTAAACAAATAACAAAAAGATAATGAAAGAAAAATATAAACATGCAACTAAATACAAACCGGGGGGTTGTCCCCGCATGCATATGCCATGGGCAATTATATGAATGCAAGTTTTATATGATAAAATGATGAAAAAAAGAAGAAAGATACTCCCTTTACTCTCGTACGTTATGGAGTGGATGACGAAGTGGAGGCTGGTTTACGGAGCTCTAGAAACACACTATGGCTTTGAAGGAGGCTGGATCTCTAGTGGATCTAAGCTTCTAGGGTTTTGGACATAGAGGAGGGGCTGAAAGCCTCTCTCTCTCTCTCTCACTCTCTCTCACTCTCTCTCTCTCAGATTTCTCTCCTTTTAGGGTTTCAAGGTGGCTCTTCAAAATTTTAATGTGCCACCCCTTAAACGCTTGACCTAGGGGTCTATTTATAGAGTTTAAGCACTGGAGATCTCGCCAAAGACAAGATATAGATCAAGGGCTAGGATGAAATGCTCTTAAAATCATAGAAAATCGAGATATGATCTCGTCACTGGTTGACTAGGTGACAAAATCATCCAGTCGCTGCTTAGAGTGGCAACCAATCTGGAGATTCTATTTTTGGCTATACGCAGTGAGTCAACACCCAAAAGGCAATGAAATTTGCCACGTAAGTCAGTCGCCGGTGCATGTGGCGTCGAGCTACCAAAAAGGCATTTTAAAAAAAATTAAGATCAAAAAATATCCATTATGAATCTTTATCAAATATTGACCAAATCAATTCTGAAAAATCATACTCGTATTTGAAGATATTTTAAATTAATTTGCAAATTCAAAATCCACTTAAAATGTTAAGTAAATTGGATTTGAAAATCAAATCTTTAATAATTATGTGAAAACTCAATTAAAATCAATGATGTATTTGATTTAAAATAGATTGGCAATCAATTGGATATTTTGGATTTTATCTTTTTTTTCAGCATTATCATGAATTAAACATAAACTATAACAATAAATTGTGATAACTTATCATAAAATCTCATTTTTGGTAAAAATAAAGATAAGTGATCTTAATTATCAAGTCATCTAAATTTCAATAATTTTCTGGAATTATTTGGCATTTAATGATTTATATGATAAGCACATATTATTTAAATGTTGAAAAAATCTAGAAATTGTAATAATTATGGGAAAAATCATAATGGCATTTATAAATATCCCATATATGATATTAGAGCTCAGGATGACAAATTATTAAGAGAGAGTAGTCTAGGGTACTTGTCGCCTTCTGGATTGGCACCTTCAGAAACTAGTTGCCTATTGAGCTGGCGACTAGGCATGTCGCCTTTTTAAGAGGTGACTGAGCTTGTCCCTGTTTTACAGGCAACATCCTAGTATTTTACAGATTATCCTTTGTCTTTTATCTTATTCTACAATGATCCAATAAAACCCAAAAAACTTCAGAAATTCCATGGGAAAATTTGGAAGAAGGTTTGAACTCCTTAGCCATGTGATCTAGGGCGCCTCAAGGGTTTCTATCTTAAGTGAAGTCAGGGAAATACGAAAATGGGATATCTATAATGTCTTGAGTTTGAGATACTGTGTGAACTCTCGTGGAGACCTTGAGGTATTGCTTTGGGGTTGTGGAGGTTTGTTGTTGTGCCTAGACAATTAATTCTCCTTTGTCACGAGCCACTTGAGCTATAAGTAGTTGTGCGGCTATGTTTCTGTGTTTGTAACCTAGCTTGCACGTGGTAGCGTCCTAGGAGGTGTTTGTTGTGTGGTCTCGATGTTAGTGCATCGGTTAGCTGAGTGTGGGACCTTGGTCGTTCGCACGTGTTCGTGGGCCACAGATATGTGCATGGACTCTCTCTCTCTCTCTCTTTGTTGTTGTAACATCCTAGAATTTCAAAACGGATGTAATTGAGAATGTGCCATGTAATCTTGGATTTAATTATTGATGAATGATGTTGGTGAATTTGATATTTGTGTTATGTTCACCAAATTGGCTTGTGATCTAGTTAGCTTAGCTCAAAATAGTTTAGGAGAATAGACTAGGTGCAGAGTCTACGTGCATATTCTAGGCGAATCTAGGCACGGATCCAAAGCTAGTATTACCAGTGAGTTTTCCCAACGCGATTCGTTAGTGCATCATAGAAAAATAGTGTTGCACAGTGAATGTCGCACTGCACCACCTATTGCTGCATGCCTACGCCAAACGTCGTTCTACGTCGTCTGCGCCGTTTGGACAGGGCCATGCCTTATTGCACTGGTTTGCCTTTCATTGCCCTCTGTCAATCTGGAGCCCCGAGCAGTTGTCAGTGGCGACAGGGCTTATAAAAGGAGCTGAGCTTGTCATTGCAAACCATCTGTGGGTGAGAGAGAGAGGAGAGGTGCGAGGAGGAGGGAGAGGAGGTCGAGACTTGCCAGGGTAGCTCATTAGAGATCTTGCTGTCAGAGAAGAGAAGAACGTCGGCAAACCGAAACTCATATGCATGCTACCCTTTTCTCCTCCCTGTTTTATCAAAAATTCTTATGGTTCATGTAGAATGGTATGATATGATCTGTGTTAGAAGATCTAGGATGAATATATGTGAATCCGTGGTTTTTACGAGTTTTATCGATGATTTCTGGCAAAGTTTTTTGTTTCTAAGCTTTTCTGCAAAATATTGCGTGCGACTTGTTGGCAAGACTAATGAGCGTGAGCCCTGGGCACGACCTAGAGGCGAATCAAAGTAGCACAAATCACTGGCATTGGGAAACAACGAATGTTCCCAACACGACTAACCAATGCGAGTTGTGCAAGTTAGTGACCGAACCTTGTTTTTTGAGTTCAATTATCAATTCTTTTATGTTATAA
Organism: Posidonia australis; assembly: GCA_024699735.1. Lineage (NCBI taxonomy): Eukaryota > Viridiplantae > Streptophyta > Magnoliopsida > Alismatales > Posidoniaceae > Posidonia > Posidonia australis. The sequence goes on from JAMKQA010000038.1 coordinate 32,936, forward strand.
TAACTTTAAGAAAAATCCTAAAGATTTGTATAAGTAATATTTCAGAAAATGACTTTAAAGTAGGATGTATTTCTTGAAGAATTTCTATAATGGAAAATGATTTCAAAAATGATTTTAAAAAAGAGATGCATGCTTTCAAAAAGGATTTTATTCGTGGTTTTTAGTCGGATCCACGTGGCGGTTGGGCTATAGCCAATTGGGGTACAAGGCCTCCATGAAAACGGTACGTACTCTACATCGTGGCTACAGACGACAGGCATGAGTGAAAAAGACCGTAGCTTTTTGAGGTATTGTAGAACCTAGGTGAAAGAGACCAGTCTAGTCTCTTTACCTAGTGCTGGCAAGGTGTAGGGTTGTGAGTCCCTAAGTATCTAGGCACCAAGGGGCATCGTAAGGATGCACCCCGTGCTTGTTTGTGTGACCTGTGGGGTCATGGTACTGTAAGGCCGGTGGGGTTGAGCTAGGTGGATTCTTGTGTGGAGTGGTTCACTGTAGTAGTGTAGTAGGATTGAGATTGGTGCCTCGTCAGCTACTTACGACCAAGTCGGTCACTTGTGGCCAGGACGACACAACAAGTTTTAGTCAGATTGTGTGTGCTTGGTTTTCAATTAGAACAAGCATTTGGTTTTGTGGTTTTAACTAGCTTCTAGCATTACAGTTTTTAGCTAGTTTCCAGCCAAGGTTTAAGTATGATTGAGCTATGTGTTGTTTTCGGTTGGATTCTAGTTGAGATTTGGTATTTGAGATGCATGAAAAATAATTAGTTAAATGTCTGGAAATTTTAAAGAAAGATAAAAAGAAATATTTGGAATGGCATACTTATACAGTAATTTCTGTTGTGCTTGGATCTTTGTAAATTGTCGTAGTTTTTCGTGATTTTGTTGTGCTTTTGGTAGCAAGTGTTGGGCAACTTGAGATCACTCATGCATTTTGTATTTTGGTTTTCAAGTGCAGATCTAGATGCAGTCCAATCCTGGTATACATTGTGGAGCCACTAGCTGCACACGAGGTTCTGGGTAATTGTTTAGTCATTTATTTATTTTAGTTCAATTTTGTTAATTAATTAAATGGGTAGCACTGATGCTGACTGTGACACACCAGGGAATTACAGATAGGCCTATAAATGGGGAAGGCATGGGATGGGTAAAGCCTTACACATACCCTTACCCTTTAAATTCTAATAGGTAATAGGGCAGGTATAGACCCGCATTTTCTAAGTTTCTACCCTTATCCGCCCCATTACCCATGATAAGATATAGAACGAGTAGGGTAAACGGGTAATTCAGTAGATTTATAAATTCTATAATAATGACACAGATAAAGCCTAAGATAGCTTTAAAAATCTAAATTCAAAGTTCAATTGGAACTTTAAAAATTTAGTCTCCTAAGATAGATTTAAAATTATGAATCCAAAATTCAATTGGTACCTACATTAAATGCTATGTGCACATACATTAGGAAAACAATCAAGCCCTAATGACTAGAGGGAATGCGAAACCACATCTAAGAGAACAGAATTATATGAAAAAAAGTAAAAAAAGGTAGCAATTGTAGTTGCATGATGAATAGAGGATCAGGAAAACATTTCAAACAACAGAGCATCAGCATCAGGAACAAACTGCAGCATTTCTCTTTGTGTACATAATAACTTCACATGAAGAGCAAGACAGAGAAGTTTATGAAAGATTCATCAATGAGGACGATGTGGAAATGCTCCGAAAACATACAGAGAAGTTTATTTTCAATCGTTGAAACATGGAAATAAAGCTTATGAAACAAATTCATCATTTCATTCCAACAATAGGTATCAAGAGACATACACATTATTTCATTCCAACAATAGGTTTTCAACATTATGTATAAATGATGAACTTGCTAATAGTCCAAAAGACATGAAAACATGGAAAAGAGTGCAAAGCATAGGTAACAGTAGGAACAACATAAAAAAGAAAAGGAGTCAACTTTTAACCATAGTTTCCCATTCCCAAGTAAAAATCCCAACACAAACTTTTACCTGAGTGAGGAGATAAGCACAACTTGAAGGAGAGTCGGGGGTGGTGAGATGCGATCGGAAGGAGAGTCGGAGGTGGAGAGAAGCGACATGAAGGGGAGCCTAAGGAGGAGATTGACTAGGTTCGGGAGGAGAGCGATCGGGAGAGAGCCAGAGTGTTTAGGGGCTACTGGACCACTAAGAAAAACAAAAGGAGGACTAGAGGGGGAGGAAGCAGAGGATGGGAGGAGGAGAACGACTGGAGATTGGAGAACTCGACTTGTTGGGGTTTAGGATTTTATAAGATAATAGGATATAACAATATAAAATAAATATTTCTATATTGTAGATATATATATTATATTTTATATTTATACAATTAATGTAAATTTACTATAATAACCGTTATATAACGGGTAAACATGTGACGGGTAGATAATAATCCTTACGCATACCGTATGAGATCGTACGTAAAGCAGTTGACAAGTAAATGGGTAACAGCTTGAGAAATTGTTAACCCTTACCCTTATAAAACGGGATGGGTCAGGGTAGGTTGTAGGTAAATACCCTCCTCATTTATAGGCCTAGTTATAGAGTGGTATTAGAGCCTAGGTTCACAGAGTGCACTAGCGTAATTATATCCAGTTAGTGGCTCTGTAGGACTACACAAGAATAGTGTTGCACTTGACCTATGTTTTGTTTTGTGGTAGCAATGATATGTCGAGGGGAGGCAGAGGCCATGGCAAGGGCAAGACTCCTGCAATCGATTCCGATATAGAGGAGGGGAGTGCTTGGAGAGGCATGTAGCAAGACTCGAAGAGATAATGTAGGGGATCGTCCAATCCCTTAGAGGAGGTGACAAGGACAGGGCTAAGGGGGACCCTTGATCTTGCTGTTCCGTTAATTGAATGCACCACCTTTTGATGGCCATGACAAGCTAAAGGAGGGTGAAGCATGGCTCCTAGAGGTGGATAAAATACTAGAGGGAATGGAATGTCTAGCAGAAAAGTGGATACGTCTCGCAACATTCCAGCTCAAAGGCGATGCTGACCAATGGTAGAGGGCCACCCATCAGACAAACTTTCTTGACTCCAACCTACTCATGATCTCCTAGGAGGAGTTCCAGGAGGTATTCTATAAGAAGTATTTTCTGGAATATGAGAGGAATAGACTGGATAGAGAATTTTGGAACCTAAAGCAAGGAAGCATGTCCATAGTAGAATATGGGGCGACCTTTTCTCTGTTGGAGCAGTTTGTTCTGACCTTTGACACAGAAAAGTACAGAACCAAGAGATTTGTAGAATGATTGAATCCAACTATCTAATCAAAGGTCCTTAGTTTCCGGTGCCAGACTCTGATAGATACAATAGAGCTAGCACCCCGATATGAGGATGAGTATTGACGGTTCTTGAAAGACTACCCCAAGGGTAAAGGGAAGATGTTTGCTCCTCGGCCTTCAAATTCCAAGATAGCATGTCAAAAGTTCTGGAAACTCAGGGAAGAAAAGGAAGGAATGCTTTGACTCCGCTACCAAGGGGTGTAGTGTTATTGAGGGTGTTGGATACCATGAGGCTAGGTGAAATAGTGGCATAGATAGGAGGACATGCTTCAATTGTAGTCAACTGGGACATATGGCAGTACAGCATACACACCTGAAGCTAAATATGGACACCATAAAGTGCTATAACAGTGGAAAGATTGAACACTTCCAAAAGTTGCCCTAATCTTCCAAATGCAGCTGGAGATACACCCCACCAGCCAACCAAGGAAAGAGTGTTCACCATCTTTACTCCAGATACTGGTTCCTCATGGGACATCGTACATGGTAAGGAGCAGTGATCTTAATAAGAACCTTTATTGTAGTATTGTAACTAAAACTATTTTAGTAGTAATGACTATGGTTATGATGTATGTTATTAGGTTCTTTCTTTGTAGTTTATTGTATGTTCTCCGTTATCTCGAAGTCATTTGCTACCAAAATTGGAGAAAGGCCAACTAGGTTAACTTTCCACCTTGTTGTAGTAACCTGTTTGAAAGAGCACAATTTATCATGAAGGTACCAACGACCAATGGATGTCAAGCTGGGAGATAGGGATTTCAAGGCTAGTCTGATTGTGATGATCATGCAAGAATATGATGTCATACTGGGAATGGACTGGTTGGCACAACATTCAGCAGTAATAGACTATGCAAAAAAGAGAGTATTGGTAGAATGTCCAAGCCAAGGATGGTATTTTGTACAAGGAACTAGGCCATGCGAGCCATGGAAAGTAATATCAACACCTATCACCATCTTGCTAAGGGCAATGTAGGCTACCTTGTTTGTGTAATAGTCTATTGTTCACTAGTGTTGGGTTTACAAGATATATCGGTCATGCAAGAGTATCACATATCCTTTTAGAGGAATTACCTGGTATGCCACCACAAAGGAGGTAGAATTTCTGATTGATCTTGTGCCAAGGTCAGTTCCTATCTTAACAACCTCATACAAAATGGCACCTACTAAGCTTAGATAGCGTTGGAATCAACTGCGAGAGCTATTTGACAAGGGATTCATCCATCTAAGTGTATCACTTTAGGGAGCACTAGTACTATTTGTCAAGAAGAAAGATGGTTCACTCCAATTATACATAGACTATCGGATGCTGAATTAGATCATTGTAAAGAATAAGTATCTGCTACCCAAGATAGATGATTTGTTTAATCAGTTGCAAAGTGCCTTAGTATTCTCGAATATAGACATGACATCAGGGTATCACCAACTTCAGATCCGGCAATCTGATGTGCAGAAGACAGCTTTTCAAACCTAGTATGGCCATTATGAGTTCCCAGTCATGCCATTCGAGTTGACGAATGCACTAGCTGCTTTCATGAACCTGATGAATAGAGTATTCAAGCCCTACCTAGACATGTCCGTACTTGTGTTCGTGGATGACTTGCTGGTATACTCTCTTGATGTGCAGACCCATCAGATGTACTTGAGAATGGTACTGGAGACACTGAGGTAGCATGTGACAACACAATTTTAGAAGTGGTACTTTGGCCAGATAATTAAAATGAAATTCAAGTGTATTGGGCAATGATGGTCGTAGTGCCCAATGTGGGACATGTTCTTAGTAGTGTCTGATGCCTGCATTGTGTGTTTTTGGCCTTTTTGGTGTGGTGTGGTTCGAGTGTTGTACTGGCCCTCATGGGAGTTTTGAGGGTTTGTCTTGTGCTCTAGTGGCAAATCTCGGTTTGCACGAGTCACGCGAACGTGGAAGGTCACGTGGTCTGATTTCATGCTTGCGGCTTCCTTTCTTTGCTTCCCTTCTTTCTCTTTCCTTTCCTTCTTTCTTTCTTTCTTTCTTCCTCCTTCTTCCCCCGAGCCCCACCCCTTCCACTTCTTCTTTTTCTTCTTCTCCCGTGTGTGGGAGAGGGAGAGAAAAAGGAGAGGAGAGGTGGGAGGGAGAGAGGGCTATGAGAGAGAGAGAGGGAGATGGTCAGGAGGAGGAGGATGCAGCTGTCGTCGTGCAGCCATCGTTGTGTGGAGGAGGAGAGCAGCTCGTGGTTGGACGAGGAGTGTCACCGTCCGTCTCGCATCGTCGCATCTTCAATGAAGGTATGCACCTTGTAGATTTTCTTTTGGTTTCAAATTTGTACCATAGATGCATGTTACTTTGCTGGTAATTGTAGTAATTTTATTAGAATTTATTGTGCATTTGTGGGCCATTTATGACTGTATTTATGATTTGAGGTGAATAATGCCTCCTTTGTGTTTTCTGTTGATTTCTCGAAATCTGCTTGATGGATCTTGGTGTTGCTTGTTTGGTTTGGAAGATCTTGTCGAGATCTTCATTTTGATATATTGTTTGTCGGGTTTAGATTGGTAGTTTGTAGGATTGGGCTTTGGGTCCCATTTTAAGGTGTCCTGTAGTCGCCTAGTTTGGCACGCTGAATTATTTCGGTATGTCATTTTTGTTGCAGATTGTCCCCTTGACCCCTGGTTCAGTCAACAGAATTTGCTCGGTTTGCTGTTCTAGAAGTCTTGGGTGTTGACGGAATTACTAGTTCGGTAGACTGAACGTTTCTGATTTACCAAATTAGGGGTTTTCGATCAACCAAATGGTTTTTCGGTCTGCCATTCTAGGCCCTGATCCTGTATTAAGATATTTTATGTTTTGATTAATATATATATATATATATATATATATATATACATACATACATACATATATATATATATACATATATTTATTTATTTATTTATTTATATATATTAATCTTGGGAAGATAAATATAATGGCATAAATGATTAGAATAATCATTAGAATGGTCTAGGGTTTGCCTAAAACAAATTAGCAAGATTCCACCTCGAGTGTGGGTAGAATAAAAGATGAAATGATTTAAAAATAATAGGTTCTTTTCCCAAATGGTTTAGACTGGACTTTAGGGATAATGATAGCATCCCTTGGTCTAGGGCTTGTGTGGTTTTGTTTGCGGTGCACTGAATGGAGTATTCAGTGGCACTGTTCTAGGTGTTTGAGCCAATCTCATTGTGCTCCCAAAGGACATGAATCAGTAGGTGTCTTACACTTGGTGCTAGAGCTTATAGTTCTGATTGTGTTTGCCTTGCTATGGCATCTTCTGGGTGGGTTTAACACTCAGAGGATGTTTTTGTTAATGTTTTCTTGGGTTGTGGTCATGGATTGAGTGTGGTGCTCCTGAACCTAGATGCTCCCAAGGCGTTTTTGCCTAGGCCTGACAGAAGAGTTGTTGAGGTTGTGTTTTGTTTGTGGTTTCTTAGCCTTTGGATTCCATGCCACTGCTGGGCATAGTCTTTCTTGAGTTTTAAAGGATATTTAATGGTTTTGAAAAGGTTTTTTAAAAGAGAGTTTTGAAAAGAGAAAAGTACAGATTTGGAAATGATTTTGGAAAGATATTTCCGGTGCTTTCTGTTTGCGTTGGGGGCCGAGATACCTAAGGCTGAGGTTCATCAGGTCCTGGAGGTATGACACTCCTTGACTGTCTTCTCGAGGCTAGGGTTGTGGTCCACGAGTTAAGGTATTTCATGGCATGACTGGGAGGTATGATACTTGTAACACCTGTAAAATTCTTTTTTGTAATTATTTACATTTTTATGAATTTTATTCCTATACGGGTGTTACTGTTCCGAGGTTCGTTGTGTGGTTTTGTGCTTTTGGGTTTGGGCCTCATGGGCCAGCTTATTTTACGCGTCCCTGTGCATGGTTGGCACCGTACATTGTGGCACTGTGCGTGTGGGGCCCAGGTGTGGGGTCTCCACCGTGGGCCGGTTGTTGTGGCTGGTGGTTGGGCGGAGTAGCCGGTGTGCTCGTGTAGTGTGCTGGTGGCTGAGACGTGCAGGTGAGCACGCTCCCAGCTACTACGTGCACAGGCTTTATAAGACGCACCGCACTCCCTTGCAGCTCGTCGTCGTTTTTTCCTTGATTCTTTCTCTTTCCTCCTCTACAGGCGTGCATCTCTCCTTCCCCACCTTCCTTTCCTCCTCCTTCTCCACCCCGTCTCCTTCCACCCGTCCTCCCCTACATCCTCTATTTCTTCTTTTGTTCGCACGCTAGTGAAGAGAGAGAGAGAGAGAGAGAGAGAGAAGCTGAGGCGCTGTGGTGGCTCATGGCCACCTAGGAAGCTCCGAAGCGACGTCCCTGAGGTCATGGTGTGGTTGTGGTTGTGCGGGGTCGCCAGTGTTTGCCGGAGTCGGATGGAGATCGCTGGAGCTCATTCTCAGGTACGTATCCCCTATTTGATATGTAGAAATCATGTAAATTGGTAGAAATACCTAGGATGCATGTAATATAGGCTAAGTTTAATGTTTTAGAATTTTTGGGAATTTATTGTGGCATTTATGGATCTTTATGACCGTTGGTGTGTTTTGGGTCATTTCGACCATTCTGTATTTGCGATTTTGTATCTTGATGCATGGTGAATGGATTCTAGTTTTGTTTGCTGGGTTTTAAGGTAGACTCAAGGGTCTACATCTTATGTTTTATTTGATTTTTTTAGTGGTTGTTTGGGGGGTCCGATCGGAGCTCCCACCCTAGGCGATTTTCGGGTGCCCTACTGCAGGTCATTTGAATTCTAACAGAAAATTGGGGGCACGGGCCGATTGCACGGGCCACATGTGCGGGTTCAACAGTAGTTCTGGCCCTTGGTTCAGGCTCTATTGGTGTTTAGACAAAAGTGCCAGGGGCACGGGCTAGACGCGCGCTCCACATGCACGGGTCTGCCAGGCATTTTCTTGGGTTTTCCTGGATTTTTGGAAAATGTATTTTTATGCAGTGGTTTTCCGGATTGGTTTGTAGTGTTCTTGTAAGATGGGATTGTGAGTTGTCAGTGGTGGTCCCCTGGGACATCTGATGTGTCATTTTGTCGATGTTTTGGAAGAGTATCCAAAGAAATGGAAATGGTTTTGGAAAATGGATTTCAAAGAAATAGTTGGCCAGTTTTGGAAAATGTTTTCTTGGTTTTCTGTGTGCAGGCTGAGACAGTGTGGGACCATGTCTTCGGGACCAGGGAATGTGACGACATTCTCGAGTGCTCCGGCACAACTCCCTAGTTGAGGTCAGGGGTCGAGATACCTGAGGTTGAGGGGCATCAGGTCTTGGAGGTCTGAGACTCCTTGACTGTCGTCTCAAGGCTAGGGTTGAAGTCCGTGGGTTGAGGTGTCTTACGGCATGACAGGGAGGTATGATACATCTACTATCGCTGTGAGCACTAAGGCTCGGGTGTCGTCAGGTGTGGAGGTATGACACTCCCTCTTGAGCAACTTGTGTGGAGGACGTCATGAGGAGGCAAATCCTATGGTGACCAGTGCGGATGGGACACGTGCCCCATAGCTAGTAGCATCCTGAGAGACAAGACAGCCTTCCCAAGGAGGAGTTTGGCTTTGTGAGGGTTCTCTAGAGAGGGAGAATCACGAGACGATGGTTGGCTCCTACACAGGGTGGCACACTGTGGCAGTGCAGAACACTAGGGTCGCTCTTGGGTGGGCTGCTTGTGGCCAGTGTTTGGTTGCCTAGCTTTGGGCTTCCCGACTCATTGTGTGTGTGGTTTTGGCCATTGAGGGCCTTTACTTGTGGTTTTAGGCTAGTAGAGCCCCAGTTGCGGTTTTGGCTGGTGTGGGCTTGGATTGTGAGGTTTTGAGAAATTGGTTTTGAGAATTTAAAAAGGAAATAGATTATAGTTTTGTTTTCCGTGGTTTTCCTTGGGGTGCGTACTAGGTGACTTCTGTCACTCATGCATTTTCCTTGTGGTTTTGGGTTACAAGTGCAGGCATGCAGAAGTTTAACGTAGTGCATATAGTCTGGAGTCTCCAAGTAGATAGATATTTTCTGTTTAGCTTTAATTTTTCCATAAGTTAATTTGCTTTAAATTATTGTGGAAGATAAGGGGCGTTACATACTCCTGCTATTGCTATAGGCACTAAGACTCGGGTGTTGTCGGTTGTAGAGGTATGAGACTCCTTCCTGAGGACCGTGTGGAGGGCATCGTGAGGAGGCCCACCCTGTGGTGGTTAGTGCGGGTGGGACGCGCGCCCCGTAGCTAGTAGCATCTTGAGAGACAAGACTGCCTTCCTAGGAGGGGTTGGCTTTGTGAGGGTTCTCCAGGTAGGAAAATCGCAAGACGGTGGTTAGCTCCTGCACAGGTGGTACACCGTAGTAGTGCAGACACCATGGTCGCTCCCCAGTGGACTGTTTGTGGGCAGTGCTGTCTACTTGGCATCAGGCAGTTCGATACACTATTTGTGCTTGTGTTTATGCAGAGTCCTGGTTCAAGAAATCAGGCTCTGGGCCTAGAGGAGGTCGTGGCTTTGGCACCTGTTGAGGCATAATATTTTGGGAGCGGTGGCTCCGTTACTTTGGGAGTGGTGGTTCCGTAGTTTGGGAGCAAAGGCTCCATTGTTTGGTGTTGTGCGTGGGTCTAGAGGGGACCATGTTATGTAGAGCAGAGTCTCTGTAGTTGTACTTTGGTGTTGTTTTGGGCTTGAGATAGCGAGAGTAGCCTTCTTGAGCATGTATAAAAGGTTTTAAAAGTGCATGCACATGGTTTTGAAAAGGAAAAGAAAAGAATGTGTTTAAAGGCATGGTTTAGTAGTTTTGTAGCCTGTTGGGTAGTGGTAGATTGCCTGGTTTGGTGTTGCGGCATCCATGAGGGATGCCAGTGCTTGTGTGTTGGGCGTCGATAGATTGCCCGTTTGGTTTGGCGGCATCCTAGTGTGATGCCTGTGCTTGGCTGTCCTTGACATAGAATGCCAAGATGTAGGTGGGTTGCGTGCTAGGTGACCATTGAGTGGTCACTCATGTGTACTTTATTTTGTGTGTTTTGGTAGGTGCATGATAATAGTTGCTGGTCGCTAGTGCATATAGGAGGAGTCACGCTGCCACATATCGGGAATCTAGGTGAGTGTTAGTTTAGTTTTATTTCTGTTGTGTAGTGGTTTTATTTTATTTTTGAGAGTACTTAGCCTTAGCTGCATTATTAGTGTAATTGTTAGTTAATAATAAAGATAAAACAAATGATTAAATGGAAATTTATTGCAAGGTTTAGTAGTAGCGACTCGAGGATCGTTACACAGCATTAGCTCTATGCCTAGCTCTCTAAGTGCGAGTTTTGGCAAAAGAAGTGGCATTCCTTGGTCACATCATCTCAGGAGTCAACAACAAAGTGGATCTAGACAAGGTTGAAGCAATTAACAGTTAGGCCACGCCTAAGAACGTCATTGAGATCAGAAGTTTCTTGGGTTTGGTAGGTTATTATTAGAGATTCATCCAAGATTTCTCCAAGATAGCTACACCCCTGACCAGATTGACTCGAAAGGTGGTTCCCTTTGTATGGGATTGGTAGTGTGAGGAAAGTTTCACAAGTTGGAAGCCCAACTGATCACCTCTCCAGTTCTGACCATACCTTCTAGGAGTAATGGTTTCACAGTCTATAATGATGCATGTGGGATAAATTTAGGATGCGTCTTGATACAACATGGAAGGGTGGTGGCATATGCCTCATGCCAACTAAAGGATCATAAGAAGAATTATCCCAGCCACGACTTGGAAATGGCTGTAGTGATTTTTGCCTTGAGGATCTAGAGGCACTACTTGTATGGCGAATAGTTTGAGGTATTCACAGATCATCACAGCCTCAAATATATCTTCACATAGAAGGATCTGAATCTGAGACAAAGGAGATGAATAGAATACCTCAAGGATTATGACTTCAGCCTATCATACCACCCAAGAAAGGCGAATGTGGTTACAGATGCTCTGAGCTGACACACTCATGTTATGGCCAACTTAATGATCAAGGAATGGCATCTACTGGAAGGACTGGTCTAGTGTAGACCACAAAGACAGTCTCAAGGACCTGTCAGAACCTAGATGGCAAATCTATCTGTTCGCTCGTGGTTACTAGTGGCTATTGTGATAGCTCAACAGTTGGACCCATTTGTACGAGATATCTGGCAAAAGCTGGAGGTAGGAGAGGCACCACATTTCTCAATTGGTATAGATAGTGGGTTGAGGTACAACCAATGACAGTATGTTCCTCAAGTGGAAGAAGTAAAACAAAGACAATTTAATGAAGCTTACCAATCCAAATATACTATTCATCCAAAGAGCACCAAAATGTACAAGGATTTGAAGAGAAATTATTGGTGGCCTAGGATGAAAAGAGAAATTGCTAAGCATGTGGCAATGTAACGACCTGACTCCAAGTCGTTACCCAAAATCTAGCTAAATTGTTTTTTTTTTTAATTACAGTAATCATTTACATCAGATCTAAAACTAAATCCAACATTATCCCACTTAATTAAAATACAATTAACTGAATTACAATAAACTAAATACTTACCTAAAATCTTTGATGTGTGGTCAACTAGCTCCACCTCCATGTGCACTAGCAAACTTCTACTCCTATCCTGCACTTGAGAAAACCAAACAAACCACGCATGAGTGACATCTAAGTCACCTAGTACGTGGCCCAAACACACACACAACAAAAATCCGACAAAAACTACTGAAACATAGCTTTTAATTTACAAAACATGGGTTTCTTTTGGAAAATCTATCTTTAAAACATCAACCTTTTTTTCTATGAAATTCCTTGGGACTCTGTTCCCAAAACTAAACTCTTTTCAAAACTTACATTTCCTTTTCTTTTAAAATATTTGGAAATTCGTTTCCAAAACCATATTCTTTTCCAAAACTCATCATTTCTTTTCAATGCTTGGGATTTCCCCCCAAAACCAAAATCATTTCCATATCTTGGAAAAACACATTCTTATTTAGTTCTAGGTTTTTCAGACCATTCACAAGTCCAATCCTAGCCACACCAACCCTTTTCGTTTTCACAAAACCACACACTTTTCTTAAGTACTTTCCACTTTCTTTATTGATGTTACCTTGATTAGGGGTAACCAGGCACACAAACAGTAGGTGAGGACACCATTTCCCTTACCTTTCTGCACTGCCGTGGTGAAGTTCCCCGTGCGAGAGGACATCACCCTGGCCAATTGGCCTCAATTCTTTTCTTATATGCACGGGGATACTTCTTTACTTGATATTGCATCAGTGACCCGAACAACTAGGTTCAATAACCCAAGCTCAGCCTACACCGTCGATAACCCGAACACCTAGGTCTCATATTCCTAGGCCCAGGCTACACCATCACGAGCTCGATGACCCGAACACCTAGGTCCACATACCCAAGCTCAGCCTACACCGTCTCAAGCTCGGCAACCATAGTTGTATCTGACAATTGATTTCATTAGAATCTCATACTCCTACCACATTGTCGACACAAACCCCTATGGTTCCTTAACACCTTACTTGTGTTTTATTTTCAAAACTTTTTAAGTTTTCCTTATCAAATCCATTATCATTTCATTCTTTTCGTTGCAGGAATCTATCCATGCAACACATGACTCTCTACTGGGGTCCCAACTCAATTCATGAAAAACCATACTTTAAAATCATAAATTGGGTCTCATGCCCAAACATTATTCAAAAACACACATTTAAGCATTTTCTTTCATCTTTGGAACTTCATCGCAAATCCACTTATTTAGGTTCCATATTCCTCCATACTATTTATATAGGGAAAACATCATTAACGCATACTCATTAACCATTTAAAACCTTATAGTTTCTTATCAAAATTCTTTAGAAACCACTATTAAAAGTCATTCATGCTCTTTAGAAAAAAAAACCACTTCTCAAAGGTACTCTTATCTTCTCATAATAAACTTTGAAAATCACTAACTTTCAAGCTTAGTTGAAATATTAATTAAATACTTTCAGGGTATAGGCTTACCCTAAAGAGCCACATAGAGGCTCGTGGTGGTCTTAAGTCCTCAATGATTTACAATTCCATATATCAATTCATCTTGTAATGGTTATCCTACTTGTTCTTATCTTAATCTATTCATTTCTCCAAGATTAATACATATATATACACCCATATATAAAAAAAAAAATATATATATATATATTAACCAACACTTAAAATACTCAAAAATGGTTCAGGGCCTGACTCAGTATACCGTTAAAATTCAGTATATCGAAATTCCCTGATTCGGCGTACCGAAAAATGTCGGTATACCGTTTCAGGCGATTTCTAAATGGTGAAATCTGCACTGAAATAGGCCCATCTTAGAAACCTTACTGTATTCACCATGAATCATGCAAAATGACATATAATATATCAAAATGAATATTTTTAAGTCTACTTTCACATGAAACAAGAATTATCCAAATCCAACGCTCATAACGCAAGATATGCAAGCTGGAAGCTCTAAGACTCAAACTGGCTTTCTTAATGGGTTGCTAGACTTTACACATCAACTAGCATGTCCACAGGGAACGAACGTTAACGACTAAGCTACCAGAACAAAGATCTCTGAGGTTTCTTTTACATGCAACAAGAATCAAGCCAATCAATTACTCATATCTCAAGATATGCAAGTTATAAGCTTGAAGACCTAATCTGGTATGGAACCTTGTTACAGAGTAACGCAACTAGACGGGTTACTCTACTTGCCAACCTTACTGCTCTTTCCACAGGCTATGAATAATTCGTAATAATATACCCAAATGAAGATTTATAAGCCTAATTTAACATTGAAGAAAAATCATTCGAATCCAATGCACGTAAAGCAAGATATACATGATTGAAGCTCTGAAACTCAAACTGTCCTAACTCAATGTGTTTTCAATCTTTGCTTGATAACTAGTATCTGTACAGGCCACAAAAATTTACAAATAAGCTACCAAAACAAAGATCTTTAAGTATACTTTCAAATGCAATAGAAATCATGCAAATACAATGCTTATAGCATGAGGTATTTAAGATTGAAGCAGAGGAACTCAAACAACTCAACTGTGGCTATGTCTCTAAAAAACCTTCAAAACTCCACTAAAAAATGCTACCAAAAATCACAAAACTTCTATCATGCAACCAGATCACCACACATAACCTACTTGAGTCATTCATGAGCTCAAACAAAGAAAAATACCAAGGTAGGGTGCATACCACTTCTCTTTCTCTTCTCTCTTTCTTTCTTTCTTCTTCTTCTTCTTCTTGAATCCTCCTCTCTTATTCCCCTCTTCTCATTCCTTTTCTTTTTTCTAACAAACGTGGATGCCATGCCTAGAGCCGCCCTCCCCCTCATATAGTCATTATTTTATTGAACTTTTCATGCAAATTTTGCACAAACACCCCTAGGAAGGAGGGAATACTACAAACACCCATTACATGAAACAAAATCTCCAAAACAAGGCACCAAGGCCAATAACTTACACCAAGGATAACTTAATTAGTAATTAAATTATTATCAATAATGATTAAGTGGAAAAAACAAGATTCAAGTTGTTACAGGCAAAGTGTGCAACCTGCTAGATGGTGAAAATTGAACACCAAAAGCCTGAAGGAACTTTACAATCTCTGGACATTCCAGTCTAGAAGTGGGTGCAGGTATCGATGGATTTTGTGATGAGACTACCCAAGATCAGGAGAAAGAATGATACAATATGGGTAATTATTGACCAACTCACCAAGTCAACACATGTCCTGCCTATGAGGGTGAATCTTCATTTAGCACAGCTGGCAGAACTGTATGTGTGTGAAATTGTGTGATTGCATGGAGTTCAATTCTTAATTGTGTCTGACAAAGACACCCGGTTCACCTCGAGATTCATAGGAGCATTGCAGGAAGCATTTGGCACTATGTTAAACTTCATCACCGCCTTCCACCCTCAAACAGATGGTCACCCTGAGAGGACTATTCAGACACTAGAGGACAAGCTGAGGGCCTATGTCTTAGACTTTGGAAGAAGCTGAGGACCTATGATCGAGTTTGCCTTAAGCAACTATCATTCTAGCATTGAGATGGCTCCGTATGAGGCTCTATATGGTAGACCATTTAGGACAATCACCTGTTGGAGTGAGGTAGGCAAGCATCAATGTGTGGGGCCATAAATTGTGTAGTAGTACAAAGAAAAGGTGAATTTGATCAGAAAAAGACTAGTAGCTGCACAAAGCTACCAGAAGAGTTATGTAGATAGGAGGCGTAGACCTTTGGAATTTAAAGTAAGAGACTTCATCCTCTTAAAGGTATCACCAACCAAGGGAGTAGCGAGATTTGAAAGATAAGGCAAGCTGAGTCTGCACTACATCGAACCCTATCTGATCTTCAGAAGGGTTGGTAGAGTGGCATACAAGTTAGATTTGCCTTTAAAACCTTTTGGTATGCATAGTGTCTTCCATGTGTTGATGTTGAAGAAATGTTTGGCAGATGTGTCCTAGATTATACTAGTACAGCAAGATGAGCTTCATGAAGACTTGTCTCCAATAGAGGACGCCATATTGATACTGGATAGAATAGAATAAGTCCTTAGGAATAAGGTGATATCTTCGATACTCGTTCAGTAGCAACACCATGGCACCGAGGAAGCTACTTGGGAATGTGAGGATGATGTGCGGATGCAATACCCCCATCTGTTTTGGTAGGAGTGAATTTTAGGGACGAATTTCTTTTAAGGGGGTACGATGTAACATCCTGGAATTTCAAAAAGGATGTAATTGAGAATGTGTCATGTAATCTTGGATTTAATTATTAATGGATGATGTTGGTGAATGTGGTATTTGTGTGATGTTCTCCCAATTGACTTGTAGTTTGGTTAGCTCAAATTATAGTCTATTCTCCCAATTTCAGGCGCATAGTTTATGCACATATTCTAGATGAATCGTATAGGCGTCGATTACCAACAAGTACTCTAAGCAAGTATTACCAACAAGTTTTCCCAATGCGATTCTTTGATGCACCACAAAAAGTAGTGTCGCACAATGAATGCCACATTACGCCACCTGCTGCCACATGCCCACGTTGTCTGCATCGCCTAGACAAGGCCATGCCTTGCTGCACCGGTTCATCTCTCCCTACCCTCTATCAGCCTAGAGTTCCGAGCAGCCATCGATGGTGACAGGGCTTACAAAAGGAGCCAAGCCTCGTCATTGCAAACCATCTATGGGTGAGGTAGAGAGAGGAGAGGTTCAAGGAGGAGGCTGAGACTCATTGGAGATCTTGCCACCAGAGAAGAGAAAAATCCTGACGAACCAAAACCCGTACACGTTTTGTCCTTTTTCCCCTCTCTATTTTATCAAAAATTCTTAGGGTTCATGTAGAATGGCATGATATGATCCATGATAGAAGATCTAGGGGAATATATGTGAATTCATTGTTTTTACGAGTTTTCACGATGATTTCCAGTGAAGTTTTTTGTTTTTGAGCTTTTCTGCAAAATATTGCGCACGACTTGTTGGCGAGACTAATGAACGTGAGCCCTGGGCGTGACCTGAAGGTGAATCCAAGTAGGTAAATCACTAGCATAAGGAAACAATGAATGTTCCTAGTGTAACTGTATGGCATGAAATTCAAAAGACATATTCGTATTCGTATCCGCTTAAATTCAAAAAACCATATCCATATCCGATTGCACCCCTAATGCCTATGCTGATTTATGAGAGACATAGTTACGCCTGCTTCCTCAATGCGATATGCCGAGTTGGTAGGTGGGGTGTGTGCTAGGTGACCATTTTGAATGATCACTCATATGTACTTTGATTTCTATTTTGGCAGTTGCAAGATAAGAGTTGGTTCTAAAGTAGTGCACATAGGAGGAGTCACGTTGCCACACATCAGAGATTCTAATGAGTGTTTAGTTTAGTTTTATTTCTATTGTTTATTAGATTTATCTTTGCATAGTGCACTTAAACCTAGCTATATAATTAGTATCATGGTAATTGAAATAAAAAGATAAAAAGAAAAATTAAAATGTAGTTAGGTTTGAGTGGTAGTGACTTGGAGGTTGTTACACCTATTGATGCCTTTTGACCTTTCTATTCTCTCTACTTGTAGGAACTCAATTACTCGAACCCTTCTTATGTGACAAACTTAGCAATATTAGCACATTAATTGGATCAAATACTATGACCTACCGAGCACCAAGTAAGTTCATAGTCAATCAAAAAGCTCCATACTAGAGAAAGTACCAAGCAAAGAACAAAAAGGTGAAGAACATCTTTGATAGTGAAGACCACAGAAAACGCAAGCGTCGTCTCCTAGGCTCTTTCCATCATCTATGTCAGTGGTTGGCTTTGGAGAGGATTTATTGTATACTACAAGCCATGCGAAAGCCGTGAACTTAACAAGAACTTTTACTTTCCAAACAAAGCTTGATCACCCCACTTTCATGGATGAATTGGTAGTAGGATCTAGTTGTGAAGTTACCATTACTAGGCAGGCTCCATGATGGTTTGTAACATCTGTGCCTGGCTTATCCATTTAATATAAACCATGGAATTTCTTGTAATTATTGGTGTGTGGTTTATTAATGGTAAATCCAGTTTGTGTTTGTTGGCTATGGGCTCTCCCTGTGTTTTGCGCCCGTGGTTTCTCCCCTGTGGCGTGATTTTCTTTGGCTAATGGGTTTGTTCTGCTTTGGGACCCGTGTTTGGGTGTGATGCCCACTTGGGGCTTGGGCTTGGACCCGGTCAAAGAGGCAACGGTGCCCATGACCCTCTGTTTTCTTCTCACCGCGCCCGTGACCAGGATCGGTCCTCTCCGATGCGTGTGGGCTAGCGGGAGGGCTACACGTCCCGTCCCTTCTAGAACAGCGAGGCTGGCGGCAGACCGGCGTGCTTCAAGGGATGGTGTAGACACCCCGATTTTGAGGTAACCCGGAAATGAGTATCCTTATGTTGCTTTGGATGTGATCAGCCATTAAACCTAGCCCCAAGCCTATTA
>JAMKQA010000039.1:0-48109 GCA_024699735.1 Posidonia australis
GGTCTGCGTAAACCAGAAATGTGGGTAAGGATCCCTATTACGTACGAGGAAGGTGTTAGGCACCCTCGTACGCCCGATAAATCGGTCTTCTATTGGTTTCTCTTTTGCATATGGAATGTCGGCTTTGCAGCCTTTGCTGTACGCCCGAGGGCGATATGCCATGCCATGCAAATGCGTGTGGAGTCTAAAATATGGGTGCATGATGTGTGGGGGTGTGTCCTAATGCTCAGAAACATCGCTCATGTGCCAGGTCAAGTGTTGATGCAATAATATTGCATAATAAGATCAAAGATCTAATATCTTGAGCGATTTATCATCCTTGCTTACTAGATGCCTAATGCAATCTAAAATGCATGAAAACTGCTGAAAACAAAGATGTGCCTTCCTAATGCATCAAGGAAGAAAACCAAAGGAAAACCCAGAATCAAATTGGGTCAAGCAAGCAAGCAAAAACATGTGAAAAACATGCTGTGTGCTACTAAAAATAGGCCACTACGCCTGTTTGGTGCGCCAGACTGGTGCTCCAGTCTAGTGCGCCACCTATGTGCGTCTAGTGGGCCAGGAAAACATGCTGAGGGAAAATAGAAAGCCACACAACCAGAACAGCAGAGGATGTACTTTGGAAAAGTACGCAGTAGAATCATTCCGTAAAACTTAAAAAAAAAAACCAATGCATTACAAGCGTGAGAGATGCAAATGCAATGACCTTGAGCTCAAGGGATGATAGCCTCACACAAGGTCTCACCTATTTAAACTAGATGAAGGATGCAGGATCCAGACAGGCCACTAGATCATGGGCTGATGCACATGGTTCCTCACAAAGGAGTAAGGTGCAATCAGCCTACCAGATTCAGCCTTGAACTGGATATAAAAATAGAGAAAACAGATGGAAAACAATCTGATCAAAAGTGAAAAGCATGCATGTGATGTCATGGTACATCAGAGAATCAGTCACAAAAGGAACCAGCTCAAAACCCTACGATAAAGCCATGCAAGCAATGATTCAATGCGAGTGTTCTGCTCTCTGATCAGTCTGGCGCGCCTGCTGGGTGCGCCAGAGTGGTGCGCTGGAACGGTGCACCTGAGATGTGCGCCCCAGAGAGTCTGGATCAGACTGCAATCTGATCCAGAAAACATCCCAGCAGAGATATAGGGTGATTCATGCTAATACAGATCGGTTCATGACATTATTAAGTATTGAAAATATGATGTGGATGCATAGGATCAAGGATCATCATGTAAATCATGCATTCGAAACCAAAACAAATTGATGGGTTCATGTATGAAAACTTGCAAAACGCCTAGGAATAAACATGATCTGGATAATGCCAATCAGAACATATGTAAATGATGATTATAAGCATATTTCTATGTGCAAGAACATATAAATGCATGGCAAGATGCTATGTGCAAGAAAATGATGAAAGAAGATAACTCATGTGGATTTTACACTAGAAACAAATGTATAGATTAGCATGGAGGTTATTTTGCATAGAGAACAAACATGTTTATCATAAGACTTTACAAAAAAAACATGGAATAAATCGGTCCATATGCATGATTTTTGAGCATGTTTTATCATGTTTCTGAAGTGAGATTGAAAAGGGAAAGAGGAGGTAGCAAGCCTACCTCTCAAGATGATCCTTCTTGATATATCAGCAACAAAAAGATCCTTGTTGCTTTGGAAGGACCAAGGAGGCTTTAGGACGCAAAGGAGTGCTCCAGAGAATGAAAACAAGCTACTGGAAAGAAGGAGAAACTCATTCAGGATGCTGGCTCAGAACGGAAAATGGCTGAATTCAGGATTTCCAGCCTCTCCTCATGGTTGCCTATGGGTGTCCTTATATAGGATTTTCCCATGGGTAACTCATGGAAACGGGGAGAGCCTTGTAAACGGAAAGCCTGGATAATTCAATGGCATATTCGTTGCTAGAGGTAACAGCCATGGGCGGTGGAAAGCCAGCAGCCCGCAGCCTGCGAAGTGGTGTGCACCTGGGATGTGCGCCGGCTATGTGCGCCAACTATGTGTGCTAGGGAAGTGTGCTAGCTAAGTGTGCTAGGTAAGTGTGCTAGGGATGTGCACTAGCTAGGTGTGCTAAGTAAGTGTGCTAGCTAAGTGCTCTCCCCAACTGGTCTGGTTTTTCTAATTGGGCTGCAGGCTTGCAATGGATTTGGGTTGGTTCAAGGATCAGTCACATCCAAAGCAACAATTGGTGCCTTATCAATGAGTCACCTCAAAATCAGGGTGTCTACACCAACCAAGCCATTTGGAAGCCTATAAATAGCCCCATTTGCAAGTGAGAAGAGGAATTTAAAATTTTGAGACGAGAGCTCCCTAAGCTTTTTCCACCCAATCAGAGCAACCAGAGTGATCCAGGAGCAGAGAGGAAGCTCGTGGAGGTGAGATTTCAGGGTTACTAGCCATCTCCAATGAGCTCCGACGGCCAAGCACACTGTCAGTCCAGGTATGCCCTCTACAAGCCTCAATTTCTCAACATTTTAGCTTCCTAGATCTCCCTTTTCCTTCCCTGATCAATTCCAGTCAAACCAAATGCATTCCTTTGCTGGAATCAAGCTCTCAAGCCTCACAGGAGTCATTCTCCGGTGATAGAGGTGGGGGCACGAATCCAATGGTTGATTCAAGCCCCACAGTATTAGATCTTCCTCCATAGACTCCCTCTTGCTTCTCCGATCCCTGGTGCGCCATTTTGCTGCCTCCCTAAGCCTCAGGTAGAAGATTGCCGGAGTCGTGCGTCGCTGCCGTGCCGGAGAAGACTACTAGTAATGACGACTGATCGTGCGCCTCCAGCTCCGTCGCGTCTCCCCAAGTATCCAGAAACATTCCATGGCATGCCCCTAGCGCTCCGGTGCTATCGAAACCAAGCCTCGTGCATTGGATCACCTCCGCAGTCAAGCTTGCTGGGTTTGGATCGCGTCGATGGCGAGCGAGGTCCAAGGATGGGAGGAGTGTCCCATTCTTGCTTCTAGAAGAGGGGAAATGTTCCTCACCGCACCGCCAAGCTTCCTGGACCCCTGAATGCCGCGCCGCAACCCTCCAGCACCTCCTTCTTCTCCGGCACCATCACTAGAGCAGTCACAACTGCAAGGGAGGTAGAAGGCCCACTCGAGTCGTTGAACCTTTGATCCAAACCATTGGATCTTTCCCTCTCCTCCTTTTCTTGCACCCCATGAGGTCTGATCTTCAATCAGGCTTTGAGATAGCTTGTGAAAGTACCCTCAGCGGTCGTCAACGGCGGAGTTCCGTCGCCGACGGCCATTGATTCACTTTCTTTTAAAAAAAATTTAAAAAATAAGTTTTCTTTTAAATAACTTCTGACACTTTTGTTTTCTTACAGTTAGGTCCTTCTTTTCTTACAAGTAGGTCATGTTTCTTTCAATTAGGTCCTTGCAATGTTTTTTAAATCGTTTGAATAAAGATTGATTTGAAAATATTGCAATGTGCCCCCTGAATAATCTTATTAATGCCCTTCATGCTTTAAAGTTTGATATAATACCCTCTGAGTTACTTTTCACACATTAAAGTCCAACATTTTTGCATAAAAAACCCTGAGCATTGTTGAAATATTTCTGAATGCATATTTCTCTGTCAAAATTGCAAGTTAAACCCTAAAAATTTAAATATTTGCTCAAATGTGACCTGAATTGCATTTTAGCCCCTGAATTTCACTGATTTCTCACTAGGTGCATATTTTCTAGGGTAAAATTATAGAATTTTCCCTAGAACTTCCTATTTTCAAACATGGATTCTTTTTCTTGCATATTGTACCCTGAATTTCCACAGAATTGCATTAAGTACATGTTTTAATGGAAAAATTGCATATTAACCCCTAGGAATCTTTAATTTGACCAAAAATGCAAAGTTTTGCACATTTGACCCTAGATTTCTTAAAAATTACATAAAATGAGTTTTTCTATGTATCTTTGATGATTTAGCCTCATAATTTTAGTTTTCAATCAGAATTTGGGATTTTTGCACAAAAGCCCCTGGAATTCGCATTTTTACACTTTTGCATGCATTTTGCACATTTTGTTGGTACTTTTCATGCATATTTTCTCGTGATTTCTTCCTTACATCTTGTAGGCATTCCTAACTCTTTTCAAGCTTGGTTTTCCCATCGTTTCCTAGATTCTTTCCGACTTTCGCGATTTTGACATGATTTGGCTTTCCATCACCCGAAGACGTACATTAACAGACTTAACAGTGCCAGCATTGTCCCATATGAGGATTATTTTCCCCAATTTGATTTTCTCATATTTATTCAAATTTCTGCTGATTTGTGAAACGCATTCCAAGAGTTTCTAGATTTTCACGATTTTCCTCATCGCCCACGAGCATATAGTAAAGTGGCATTTTCAATGCCTACATTTGTCCCTTTGATTATCATTTTTCCTTTTATTCTTTTCTTTAAGCATATTCATTCAGAATAGGCAAGTAGGAAACCTAGAAAGACTGAGTTCTTCGGGCGCATAGGGGTGCCTAACCCCTTCCCCATGCGTAACAAGAATCCTTACCCTTTCTCTTGCCCGCATTGATTTGTGCACTACATCCATTAGGCAGGGATCATGCATGTTTTCTTCATCTTGTTTTATTCTTGGTTTTCTTTCGTGTTTCGTTTTCCTCGTCTTTCCATTAAAAGACTAGGTGGTGACTCCTGTCCTTATCCTTTCTTACCTTTCCTTGGTGTTTCTGAGTCTAGTCTTCTTCTCTGAATTCACCATCTTCATCGTGACCGTATCGGGACTCCTCG
Source organism: Posidonia australis (assembly GCA_024699735.1). Classification (NCBI taxonomy): domain Eukaryota; kingdom Viridiplantae; phylum Streptophyta; class Magnoliopsida; order Alismatales; family Posidoniaceae; genus Posidonia; species Posidonia australis. The sequence goes on from JAMKQA010000039.1 coordinate 4,770, forward strand.
TGTGCTTCCACGCACTATAAGAAGAGTCGTGCAGGGTTCCACTAGTATGGTCACAAGCAGTAATCCAGAAGTATATACTCCATGTTTGGCAAGGAAGCGGGCCTTCCATGATAGTCAGTAGTGTAGTCATGTTAATTGCAATCACACCCCTACTTCTCTTGCAAAACTGCACACATTCCAGAAAGACACAGAACAAGGCAAAAGTTCCAAACATCTTCTCTAATAGCAGAAGACACTCCATCAACACCAAATAGGGTGGCACGCATTGCCTAAACACTTGGAAGTCCCCCTAGTGTGAGAAATTACAATCATGCCCCTACTCATTTGTGAAAGCTACAAAATGCCCCTTCATTACATTTGCAGCCACATATGAGACTGCCCTCAAAATTCAATATCAAGGCGATGATGGATTCCAAGGCAACAGGCACAGTCAGCACAGCTTAAGCACAACATCAGGGCAAGCACCCAACTCAGCTAATAGTAATAGAGAATTTACATCAGTAGCAACATCGAGCATCAGATCTCATTGATTATCTCTCTTTTTGACTTCACTCCGGGCGAACGAAGTCCTTGCTTGTTCTGAATCTTCATTACGGACGATCGGAGTCCAATTTGGTTCCTGTTTTTCTACTTCACTCTAGATGGACAAAGTCTTTGCCTTTTCTAGATCTCCATTTCGAATGATCGGAGACCGGTTATCTCTCTTTTGACTTCGCTCTGGGCCAAAGAAGTCCTTGCCTTTTTTTAGATCTCCATTCCAGACGATCAGAGACCAGTTATCTCTCTTTTCAATTTCGCTTCGAGTAGACGAAATCATTGCCTTTCTGGATCCCCATTCTGGACGGTCGAAGACAAATTATCTTTCCTTTTGACTTTCCTTTGGATGAATGGAGTCCTTGCTTGTTCTAGATCTCCATTCCAAATGATCAGAGGCTAGTTAGCGTTTCCCTCGATTTTGCTCCAAACAAACGAATTTGTTGCCATTTTGGATCTCAGTTTTCGATGATCGGAGACCAATTATCTCTTTTTTCAACTTCACTCTGGTCAAACGAAGTCCTTGCGTTTTTTGGATCTCCATTCCAAGTGGTCGAAGTCCAGTATGGTTCTCTCTTTTTGACTTTGCTCAGAGTAGGCGAAGTCTTTGCCTTTTCTGAATCTCCATTCTAGACAATCGGAGACAAGTTATCTCTCTTTTAACTTCACTCCGACAGGACAAAGTCCTTGCCTTTTCTAGATCTCCGTTTTGGACGATCGAAGACCAGTCAGCTCTCTTTTCAGTTTAACTCTGGGTAGACAAAATCCTTGCCTTTCTGGATCTTTGTTCCGAACGATCGAAGACCAGCTATCTCTCCTTTTGACTTCACTCTTGATGGATGGAGTCCTTGCTTGTATTGGATCTCTATCCCAGATGATTGGAGGTCAGTTAGCTCTTCCCTTAATTTCGTGCCGAACGAACGAAATTGTAGCCTTCCTAGATCTCTGTTCTAGATGATCGAAGACTAGCTTGCCCCTTCATTTTTCAACTTCATTTCGAACAAGCAAAGTCTTCCTCTCCTAGGTTTCCACTCCAGACAGATAGAGTCTAGGTGTTTCTCCTTCTAGATCTTCGTTTCAAACGAGCAAAGCCTAAATTGTCCTCTCCTAGGTTTCCACTCTAGATGGACAGAGTCTAGGTGTTTCTTCTTCTAGATCTTTGTTCTGGATGGGCGAAGTCTAGATTATCCTCTCCTAGGTTTCTACTCTGGATGGATGGAGTCTAGGTGATGGAGTCTAGGTGTTTCTCCTTCTAGATGTTCATTCTGAATGGGCAAAGTCTACAATATCCTCTCCTAGGCCTCCGCTCCAAACAGACGAAGTCTACGATGTCTTCGTTGACTTCACTCCAGGCAAACAAAGTCTCGACCCTCTCTTGGATTTGCGCTCTGGACAAACAGAATCCACTTTGTTTGCCTTTTCAGAGCTGGTAGCCCTAACTACTTTGATGACATCCATCACATGTCCGTCTTTTCTCAGGATAAGTGCAATATCCCGCCATGCCCCCCTCAGGCTGATAACCTCAACTATCTGGTCAATAAGTACAACAACTTATTTTGTTCTCAACACTTATCTTGTCGTTCTTACTCACTTCTCAGCCATGAGTCGTAACTCTTGGTGTATCTTCCAAAGAGCACGACTTATTGCCAATAATATTTCTTTTCCCCCCCATGGACACGGGTGGGGTGTCTTGTCAACCCTGAACATTGGTCTCGATTATCCTCAACCTGGCTCAAGAAGAGGCATCTGTAGACACCCTAGTTTTGTAGGAACTCACTAGAAGTCTCTGGAAAGATTGCAGCATGGTAGCAGTGCACCACAGCTTCAGAAGGCTCTCTCACTATCTCCCAAAGTCCATTAAACACCCAAGAATAGCCCAAACCTTCAAAACCCTATTTACCACAATCCACTGCCTCCATATGGTCCTGATAGATAATGGAATAGGCCCAAAATCTAGAAATCAGGTCCATCACTGGATCAAGTGCAATTTCAAGGAAAGCATTCTAAGTGGATAATTGTGGCCGATACTCTAAGTGTGAATGGCCAGTGGAGGACGTTGGCACGAAGAGTCGGCGACATCCCCTGTTTTAGAGCATCTCAACTGACGAACTCAGTGGATATTCTATCACTTGGGACCACTAAATTCCACATCGCCATTGGCTCGCATGGATCTAAGAATGTTCCACATCCTTTGTAGACCATCATACCCCCATTTAAACATCAGAACTCAATCAAATCCTACCAAATTGAATCCAAACCACCCAACCAGAGACAGTTAGCCATCGACAGCCATTGTTAACCTACGAGAAAGCAAAGAGAGAACTCTCTAGAAAGCTCCCGACTCTCTTGCTCTCACTCCTACACTCCCTGACACTCTGAGTTCTTATCGTCTAGTGCTCTAGCCACCCATCGCTGCAATTCTCTAACAACACCTAAGCCCAACCCTCCACAGTAACCTGTCTAGTTCGATCGATCCCCATCTGAGCTCCACCATCCCCAACCCACCAGCTTCTAGAGTGTGTGAGAGAGCCATTCCCCTTGTCGTTGACTGAGCCCAGAGCCAAACACAATGACACCATCAAACCTGAGCAGCTCTTGCCTCCGATTGAGACAATTCACGACCATCTTCCACAAGTATGACTTTTGAGTAGTTTCACTAGTTCACTTACAACTTGAGCTTGGTCTGCCTGTGTTTTCTTCTTTTGGATTTATCACTGTTTGCTCGTCGAATTTCTATTTTCCTGTTATTGCATTGCATTACATTGGTGATGTGCTTGTGGCTTTGGGTGAGGCTTCGATTGTTGATCCCGAACGTCGTATGTCATGACATTGTTCTCATCCACCCCTTGATGATGAGAGCACATCATCCCACGGTCCTCAGGTTGGCCGGCCATCCTACCCATGATAGACCGATAATGAGCTCACTGAAATGGGTGAGATGAGCCATGTTTTATTTTCCTTTGACCGACATAGCATTCACGCTTCATCCCAGGACCTCCTTCCTCCTCCATCACCTCGATGATCCAAAATGGAGCTCGTCGGCCATTGTCATGGCCAAAGAGCTTAGCCCAACTTGAACTCTGGTGAGCTAGGTGGGTGGAAGGATCCAAATGACCAGTGCATGATTTATTTGCTTCATCGAGTTCCTATCATCGTACTCTTGCTTATTGGATGTTGCATCGATTTGTTTCGTTGTTTTATCGAGCTGAATTGGGTGATGAAGTTCTCTTTCAATGAACTGTAAAATGTCAAGCACAGTTCGCCAACGGATCATAGTAGCGTGCATCCTTAGCAAATGGAACTAGGGTTACATCCCAGTATGAACATGTGGCATGTGATGGTCAGACAGTTTACAAAGCACTTGTTAATCTTTCTGTATGATCCTTATTTGATTTTCTTGCTTTTGTATGGTTTCCAGAGCATGTTTCATTTCATCCTAGCTTGGTATCTTGCATCATGCCTTAGGGCGTACATTATTTTGGCATCATTTGCCTACATTAGTCACCTTTTACGAGTGAACTTAGACATGAAAGACCTATTTCCAGGTGCATGGGAGTGCCTAACACCATCCTTTTGCATAACAGAAGTCCTTACCCTTTCTTTGGTACGCACTGATCAAACTGTTGCATCCATTAGCATGGATTTCCATATTCATCTATTTCATACGTTGGCTTTATCACTTTACTTTCTTGTTTCAGTGTTCCTCATCTTCCAATTTCAAATAGACTAGGTGGCGACTCCATTTTTATTTCCTTATCCTTTCCTTGGTTTATTTCAATGTTTTCGAGTTGAGTATCCTTCCTCGAATTCACCATCATTGTCATGACCTTATCAGTTCACGAGTCTGGTTTCCTTACCTAACCTCACAAGTCAACTCCGCCAACATGGTCACAACACAAATTGTCAATTGCCGAAGAAACATGATGTTGAAGAATTCTCCAAGTATGTCGATGCAACTTCGATTCCAAATTCAGCATCATGGTTAATTATTATGATTGAAGAGATATAGTCTCTTTATAATAACTGTAGACACTCCAATTTTGCAGTCACTTGGCAGCAGGCTCCTCTAGAAGATGCTCTGGTTGCAACCACCACCCTTAAACCCTATCTCCATCAGAACCCCAGGCCCACACTAGCCCACTAAGCCCATACAATCCCATTAGGCCCACACAAGCCCATTAGGCCCACTTAAGCCCACTCTAACTTAATCCAAGCAAACACCACTAATTAAAACCAAAATCTACCTAATTCACTTAAATCCATTTAAAACCCTAATTAATCAAGTAAAATAACTAATTAAAACCAAAAATAAAACAAAATTCACCTCAATCCACTTAAAACCTTAATTAATTAAGTAAAACTCTAATTAAAATCAAAATCAAGCAAAATCCACTTAAAAACATTTAAAATCCAAATTAATCAAGTGAAAACCCTAATTAAAATCAAAATCAAGAAAAATCCACTTAAAAACAATTAAAATCCAAATTAATCAAGTGAAAACCCTAATTAAAGTCAAAATCAAATGAAATCCATTTTTAAACCACTTTAATCCATTTAATTTCACGGAAAACCTAAATTAAACTCAAAAAACCCTAAAGAAAACCCTAAAGTCATTTAATTAATTCAAAAAACCCTATTTCAAACTCAAGACCTTAATTAAAATCCAAATAACCCCCTAAAATAATTAAATCCTTAAAATCCTAATTTAAAACCTAAATTAATTAAGTCACAAAAAACCAAAAATGATTAAAATCAAAAAAACCCTAAATCATTTAATTAATCCTTAAAGAAACAAACTTAAAATCTCATAATTAAATACAAACCTCTAAAACCCTAATTTAAAAATAATTAAACTTCAAAAATACAAAATCAAAATTTAATTAAAATCACTAAAACAAATAATTAAAACCACCAAAACGAAATAAAATAAAAAATTAAAACAAAACCAAAATGCTAAAACCAAGCCAAAAAACCAAAAGAAAAAAAAACAAAACAAAAACAAAAGCCTACAAAGTCTGGCACGTTAAGCCCATTCATTAAATCTTTCTCAACCAAAAAACTTAGGAAACAAAAAAAATAAATCTACAATATCTTCCTCTTCTCCACACCATCTCCCTCATTCCCACGATTGCCCAACCACCATCACCCACGACCTCCCACACTCATTCCACCTCTTAAAAGCCCCGAAGAATGGCAACACAGGAGCGAATAGAGAGGAAGAAGAACAAAAAAAAGCAGAGGTCGCCGAAGAGAGGAGAACCACATTCCATGCTTTCCACACCCCCTGATCCAGAGAAAACCCAGCCAATTCCTAGCCTTTAGATCACCTTCTTCAACCCATTTGCAGCCTCGAAGAGCCTGACCCCAGCAGTTAGTGTGTTCGCCGGAGCATTGCCGCCGCTGCTCGTCAGAGAGGACAGGCGCCTCACACAGGTAATCCCCATCCTTTTGCTTTTTTTCTGGTTTTAAATTGTTGCCCATTAGCTCAGACCAGCCCGCCTTTCTCCACCTGGGCCCTGCGTCACCGAGCCCGCTACTCAGCGCCAATCCCCTTCCACCAGTGGTGGGTTCACCACCACTGGTGAGGCCTCAGGCCTCCTGGTCCTGCGGAGGCCCCCACAAGCCTTCCCCCTCTCTCCCACCTCCTCCTCCCTAAGCCTCGTTGCTCAGGGAAAGCTTCCTGGCCTCCTTGTGGCCAGATGACTATCACCGTTGCCACTACTACCGTCGATGACCCTCCACCGTGAAGACGCCTGAGATCCCCTAGACGCTCCAACACCGATCCACCTCCACCTGAAGCATCCCCGCATCACCACGAGCGCCTCCAATCCGCTCCTCCACTGCTCGGATCATCACAGCAACCCGATGATCACCGCCGAGCCCGACATCAGAGTCAGAGTTAGGGGGAGCCCTCCAGACCTTTTCGGGCTTCACTGACACTCCTCTCAGCCTCGTCATACCCACGTGATGCTTCCCAGGCCTCCGCTCGAGCTAGTCCACCTCCAAAGCATCGATGTGCTGCTCCGTCGTCTTCCCCGTTGCCGACAGGAGCTCCTCACCGGAGCACGAGGTGGGGGGGAGGCCTCAGGCCTCCCCAGCCTTGACTAGTCACCAAGAGAAGATCGTCGTGGCCATCCAGAGCTTCCTCAGTCATTGCGCACCCCCCTCCGCCACTGGGTCGTTGTTGAAGTCTTGCCGGAGCGATCATTGGAGGGAGAACGCCACTGATCCTCCCGTGATCTTTGAATGAGTTTCTTTTGGGCCTAGGCCCTCTAGTTTAGGTTTATTGTCATTAAGTCCTTATTTCATTACATTTTAGTCCTTATTTCATTACATTTTAGTCATTTTTCATTACATATGGGTCAAAACATTTGCATTTTATTCCCTGATGTTTTAAAATACATCTATTTCTTTTATTTGCTCTGTGAATCTTGCATGTGACCCCCCTAAACGTTTTATTGTTTTTATTCGTAACATATTAATGCATTTTTTTATCACATCTAGGTCCCTGGAACATGTTTTCCTTACATTTAGGTCTTGGACATTTGCATTTAGCCCCTAAAACTTTTTAAAGCAAGTTTTCTCTGTGAAATTTTCATTCTGAGCCCTAAAATATTTAAAAATCTCGCTGACTGTTATTAAAATGGAATTTTCTTTACAGCTTGGTCCTGGTCTTTTGCATTAAGCCCCCAGAACTTAAAAAAATGAGTTTTTCATGTGTATTTTGCATCCTAGACCTCAGGAAGCTTCATAATTGCACTGACCAACATAAAATCCCTATTGTTATTACATTTAGGTCTAGAAAATTTGTATAAAAGTCCCTAGATTCACATTAAATCGTTTCTAAACATAAAATTTACATTTTGACCCTTTGATTATTTCTAGTTCCATCATTTAGGGTTTTAAATGTTTTCCTGCATATTTTGGGACATTTTTCACTCATTGCATTTCATGTTTTGCATTTAATCGTTGATTCCATTTAAAAATCATGTTTTCACTGAGATTTGATCTTTAGCCTTACATGTTGGTCACAATTTCACTTATGTGTGAATTTTGCACTTCAGACCCTGAATTTTCAGGAAATTATCCAAGTGCAACTTTTACATCCATGTGCCACATTGACATTGGATCCATCATTTGTATGTTAGAATAGGGGTCATGAACATGTTTTTCATCCAGTTTCTCATTCCTCTTTGTGAATTTTGCATTTTGGCCCTTATGTTTGTCCTTTATTGTATTTACATCATTTTATTGATTTTCTCCTCCATGTTTCTTGCAAATAACATCTTCTAGGCATTTGACACACATTTTAGGCCATGCATCACTCCCATACAAGCATTTATCACATCTGGCCAAGAAATGACCAAATTGCCCCTGTGCCTACAACTCATGAGCATGCTTCTCAATCTTTACACTTAGTCTTGCATAGTCCATGTCTAAGTCAATCTTTATAGTTTTTGCACATTTAGGCACTTATCCATGCATTCCATATCCTTTTTCCCCACATTTGCATTTAGTGAGCCAACATCCCATGCCTCTTCTTTAGTGGATTTCTTTCTTCCCTTTGTCTTCAGAATTTCTTATTCAATATCCGATTTGATTTGCTTTAATCCTACATTTCAGATTTTTTGATTTGATTTGGATTTCATCGCCCGAGGGTGTACATTAACAGGCCTAAGGGACGACATTTGACCCCATCACGGATTATTTTTCCCCTTTTTGATTTTCTTGACTTTTTCCATGATTCTGAGAACACAGGTTGACTCGACTTTTTATCCTTTCGACATCAACATGGTTTATAGAGGTGCTCTTTACAAAAACATCGTCATTTCATGTGATTTTCTGCGATTTTGTCAATTCATGTGGATTTCTCCGTAATGTTTGCACATCGTCGTGCACATCCATCCAGTCTTGTCTTGGCACTCACGTCAACATGATTAGAACACAATCTAGGCATAACAAACACTCATTTAGCCTCAAGCAAGCGAATTAGACTAGAAAGACCGAGTTTCTCAGGCGTATGGGGGTACCTAACATCTTCCCCATGCGTAATCGGAATCCTCACCCATCCTCTGGTTAGTAGACATCTGGCCTTCAAGTTTGCGTCTCATTCATTCACTTTTAGTGATTCGTTTGTGGTTTTTCTCGTCTTTCCCTTAAAAGACCAGGTGGCATCTCCATTTCTCACTTTTTCGTCCCATCTCGCGCCCTTGCCATCTAGCATGGCTGTGGCCTCCCCCCCTCTAGCAGGACCTCCACGTCGGATCGGCCCCCGGGCCGAGGGCATGGTCACAATAACAAAACTTTGATTTAGTCAAATCTCCCAAAGGAAAGAAGATTATTGACTATAAGTGGATATTCAAGAAAAATAACGGGATGTCATCAAGAATGTTAGAAGCAAGATATAAAGCTCGATTAGTTACAATAGGCTATAACCAGGTTAAATGTATACATTACAATGATATATTTTGTAACACTCGTAAATTCAATTTACAAATATTTACATTTTAATGAATTTATTCTGGATGGGTGTTACTGTCCCAAGGCTTATTTATGTGATTTTATGGCTTTTGGACTTGGGTCTCGTAGGCTGGCTACTGTTTGTGTGTTTCCTGTGCTTGTCTCCACATGGTTTGCATTGTGCGTGGTTAACACTATGCATGTGACACTGTGCTTCTGGGCCTGTGTGTGTGGGCTGATTGGTGGGCCAATTGGTTGAGCCCGTGTAGTGTTGGATTGGCGGGCAGTTGGGTCATTGGTGGCCTACATGCATCCCCTTCTGCATGGCCTTTTAAGCTGTGATCGTTGCCATGCACGATTCCATCCTCCTCCTCTTTCCCACTCGTTTCCTCCTTCCCGAGCACACCTCCACCTCTTCCTCCCTCCCTCTCTCTCTCTCCCTCCAATCACTCTCTCCTATCTCTCCCACTCACACCAACTCTCCCTCTTTTCCCCCCACCTCCCTTCTCTACTTAGTGTGCTTAAGGGCAAACAATGGCGTGTGGCATGCAACGAAGCTCTAGGGAGGTTCCTTGATGTCAAGGAAGCTCTAGAGTGGTCACAGATCACTGGTGGTTGTAGTAGTCGATCGATGTTGCCTTTGGATCGCCGAAGGGCATATTAAAGTATGTATCTCACCTCTTGTAATAGAAAGCATGAAAATGGTAAAATTGCCTAGAATACATGTAATCTAGGTAAATTTAACGTCTTGAATTTATGGTGAATTTATTGCCATTTATGGTGATGGTTGTTTTTTGGGTCCTTTTGACCCCTATTGCTTTGTGATTTTATTACGTGAGATGTGTTGTATAGATTTTGATTTTGTTTGTATGGATTTGGAGTAGACTCAAGGTTCTACAACATATGTTTTATGTGGATTTTATTGTGGTTGTATGGCTAGTCCAACCCTCAATCCCATTTGGGAGAAGAGTCATACAAAGGTTTGGGGTCGTTTTATGGTTTTGCAGAAAATGGCATTTCATGCTTTGAGTGTTAACCGTTGGACACTATTTGGTCAACTGATCCTTTCCAGTCTACCAAACCAGGGATTTTTGGGTGACCGATTTGGATTTCGGTCTACCATTTTGGTACCCTGACCCCAGTTCAATCGACCGACCCAATTTGATGTGCCAAACTAGGCCCTATTTACTTTTATAAAAATGATTTCCATGGGTTTTCCAAATTGTCTTGTTTTGCCCATTTGAGATAGATTGTGAGCCATCAGTGGTGGTCCTATGAGACACCTGATGCACTAGTTTTATAGAGATTTTGGAAGAGTTTTCCAAAGTTATAAAATGATTTTTGAAAATGAATTTCAAAGGAATGATTTAGCCTGTTTTGGAAATGATTCTCCTAGTTTTTAGTGTGCGAACCGAGAGACCATGGACCGTACTATCTAGACCAAGAAGTGTGACAATACTTACCGGATGGTCGGGTGTGTTATCCAGGTTGAGGTCGGAGGCCAAGATACTTGAGGCGGAGATTCGTCAAGTCATTGAGGTATGAGACTCCTTGATTGTCTTTTCGAGGCTAGAGTTGTGGTCCACGGGTTGATGTGTTTTTGGCATGACGAGGAGGTATGATACTCCCGCTGCTGCTGTGAGCATTGTGGCTTGGGTGTTGTCAAGTGTGGAGGTATGAAACTCCCTCCTAAGCACCATATAAAGAATGTCATGAGGAGGCATTCCCTGTGGTGGCCAATGCAAATGGGACACGTGCTCCGTAGCTGGTAGCATCCTAAGTGACGGGACTGCCTTCCCTGGTGAAGTTGGCTTTGTGAGGGTTCTTCAAGTGAGAGAATCGTGGAACGATGTCACTCATGCACAGGGTAGTGCCATTGTAGTAGTGCAGTGCACCTTGGTGGCTGCTTGTGGCTAGAGTTGATTGCTTGGCACCAAGCTTCTCGACTGATTGTGTGTGGTTTTGGCCATTGAGAGCCTCGCTTGTGTTTTGGAATGGTAGAGCCTTTGACTATTTGGTTTGGCCAGTGTGGGCTGTGTTTCTTGTGTTTTGGGCCTGATAGGGCTTTGTTTCGTAATTTTCAATCTATTGGGTCCAAGTCACTGGTTTTTGATGGATTTGGAGAAAATGATTGTGAAATGGTTTTAAAGGGAAATTATTATAGTTTATTTTCTACCATTTTGTGGAGTGCGTGATGGGTGACTTTTGTTACTCACGCTATTTCTCATAGTTTTTAGGTTACGGGTGCAGGCGAGCAGGTGGGTTTTGCATAATGTACATAGTTTGGAGTCTTGTAGTCACACACACAGGTTTCTAGTTGTTTAGATATGACTATTTAGCTTTAATTTCCTATAATTTAATTTGTTTAAATTATTGGGGAAATTGGGGTCATTACATATTTTCTCTTGTTTTGTCGATCACACCTCTATTCCTATTTTGTTAGCCTTAGTTACACCAAAGGATTTGGAGTTGAAGCAAATTAATGTCAATATAACTTTCTTGCATGGTGAATTTGATGAGTAGATTTACACGAAACAACAAGAGGCTTTTGTGTTCAAAGAGAAAGAGAATCACATTTGTCGATTGAAGAAGTCTCTTTATGGTTTGAAGCAATCTCCTTGCCAATGGTATAGGAGATTTGATTTGTTCATGGTTAAGCACAACTACAACAAAAGCAAATATGATAGTTGTGTTTACCTGAGAGGTTTGAATGATGTTTTTTTATCTATCTACTATTTTATGTTGATGAGATGCTTATATCAACCAAGAACAAATATAAGATCAACAAATTGAAGAAGTTTCTTAGTAGAGAGTTCAAGATGAAAGATTTTGGAGTAACAAAGAAGATTCTTGGCATGGATATTCATAGAATTTGAAAAATTGGGAAGTTATTTTTGAGTCAACAAAAGTACATTGTGAAAGTACTACAATGCTTTGTCATTTTAGATGCCAAGTTGAAGAAGACTCCTCTTATTGCTTACTTCATGTATCTGCAAATCAGTCTCCACATACAAAAGAAGATGAGGCATACATATCACGAATTCCATACTCTAGTGTGGTCGGTTGCACCATGTATGCTATAATTTGTAGACATCTAGATATTTTGCACGTAGTTAGTATCCTTTCTAGATACATGTCAAACCCTAGCAAGGTTCATTAGTAAATAATGAGGTGGGTTCTGAGGTATCTAAACTAAACAGTATATCCAGTATTTGTTTGGGGTTTGGGAAAAGCAAAGATGACACTATTGGTTATGTTGACTTAGATTTTGGGGTAGACTTAAACATAAAAAAATCACTCACTAACTATGTGTTTACAGTTGGAAGCTGTGCAATTAGTTCTAAGGCTACACTACAACCCACAATTCCTTTATGAACAACTGAAGTAGAATACATGGTAGCATCAATAGCTATCAAGGAAGCTATGTGATTTAGAGGTTTGTATGATGAGCTCAAGGAAGATTCCATTTGGATTAGATGATAAAGTCACTCCTATATATATAAGCCATATGTCTTAGGATAAAATAGACTTAAATAGGAGATTAGACAGACTAGCATGGATATTGTACTGCGATCATCTCTCTTAGATGTATTGGGTTTCTAGGCTTTACTTCTTTCTTATGGAAGATTCCCTTTCTCCTTGTACTATTTTGACTATAGTTATTTCTCCTTTCCTCCACTCATAGATGTAGGCTATTGTCGAACCACGTAAATCTTTCTATTTTTGAAATTGTTTGTTTTCTCATTTGTCTTCTTTGTAGATTTCCATTTGTTCCACTTGTGTGTCCACATATTCCCTAACAGTGACAATGTTCATGGCAACAAGCTAGGCTGTAAAGCAATCCTCAGTGACAAATCAGTGGAAATCGCTGTGATTGTTCACAATTGTCGCTAGAAGAACTAGCTAGGTCTTCCTCCTCCATCTCCATAATATTTCATGCCTTCTTCCTAGGATGATCAACCTGATAATGGTCTAATAAGCCTTGTTGACGCTTTGGAAAATTACGAGGTAGGATGACAATCCTCATAGATCTCTTGTGTAACTGGGCTTTAAGAGAAGTTGAAGCTCTGCATTGGCACCATATGATTCCAAAGTCATGCATAGCTAACTATAAACACCCTACTTTAGCATCCACTCACTGGTTGAACTCTTTGAAAGAGCGCATTAGTGGCAACAAGGCATTCCTCCACACTAGAGCCATTTTACGCCCCAAAACCACTTCAAAACCAACCCAAATTCCTAAATCCAGCACAACATCACGAACCAACCTCAAAACACCAAGCCCAAGCCCATTTGATGGTCCAGCACTCAGGGATCAAGCTTAGATTCTAGCTAACTAGGTCTATGAAGGGTCCGATGAAAGTCAAAGGTGGATCTCAATGGAAACTTTAAATGGCAAATTTTAATGACGAGTTCAACTGGCAGATTGTAGTGGCGAATGAAATCAGCGACAAAACCCAGTGGAAGGCCCTATTTCAATTTAAATTGACAGAAGGGTTGGCTAGTCTTTTTGCCATTCTGGATCACCAATTCCCGCCACCTCATTGGCTGACACAGATCTGAGAGTGCTCCACGAGTTCTCTAGACCATCATACCTCTTTTCTTGATTCAAATTTCCATCCAATCCCTTGATTTAATCCTAACCATCCACCTTTAACAAACTGTAATGCCCCAAACCTGAGTATGCTACCTAAATCATAGTATCACTAGCAATTACAATGATTACAACATAAATAAAATAACTGTAACTACCTAGGACTCACCCTCTAGGAACTATGTGTGGCTAGTGGCTCCCACTTGGACACCATAACTGGACTACACATCCACCTACACCTGAAAACCAAACAAAGCACAAGTGAGTGACATCCAAGTCACCCAGTATGCGCCCCACACACACACAAAACCATGAGAAACTGCGAGAAACACAAATCTCAATTTATGCAAAAACGTGGTTTAAAATCTCATTTTTCATATTTCCATTCTTTCTAATTATTTGGAATTCCATCCAAACCATGCTCTTTCAAAACCACATGCTTTTCTCATTTTCATGCATTTTGAAACCTTTCATGCAACTCGAGAAATCCACATTCTTGACCAGATCCAACCTAAAACACATGGCCTCACGGGGTTCCAAACCAAAATCACATACATTAACTAACTAGTTAAAACATAATTCTCATTCATTTCTAGATTATTAAGACAAGGCATAAGTCTAATTCTAGCCAAAACCACACATTTTATTTATACTTTTCTTATTGGTGTTACCATGATCAGAGGTAATCGGGCACACAAGCAGATGGCAAGGACACCATTTCCCCTATCTCACTATACTACCATTGTGAAGTTCCCCATACGATAGGACACTGCCTCGGCTAATAGGCCTCAATTTCATTTTTATAAGGATAGGGATACGTCTTTTCTTAACGCCCCATCGGTGACACGAACACCTATGTTCACTTACCTAGGCCTAGCCTACACTGTCTCAACTCTTGATATCGACGATCGTGTCTGACATTTGTTTCCATAACAGATTGCCAACACCAAACCTCGTGGGTCCGTATAGGCAACCACAGTCATATCTAACAATTGGTCTGATTAGAGTCTTAAACTCCTACTACATTGCTGACACCAACCCCTCGTGGCTCCAGAACATATTATCTTTTTCTTTCAAAACTCTTGGGTTTTCTTTTCAAAACCATTATACATTCTCTTTTCTTTGTAGGGAATCATTCCCATGCAAACATAACCCTCCATTTGGGTCCCAAACTCCTTGTCATACAAAAGCCAGACATTTATCAATTTCTTTTCATTTTAGGGGCCTCGAGCCCAAAACCATATTCAATATTATGTATTCACATTCCATATTCCTCTATGACCATTTTCATGGGGAAACATCTTTAATACATGCCCATTATCCATTTAAAATCATCTATTTCCATTTTACATACACATTTATTCATATAGGCCAAGGGTCTAGTTCGGCAGACCAAACCAAATTGGTATACTGAGCTAGGCATCATGCACCTAGAATAGTCAACCGAAACTAAGATTTTGTAATGCCCCGAACCTGGGCAAGTTATCTAAATCATAGTATCATAAGCAAAATTACACTAATTACAATAAAATTAAATAACTGCAACTAAGGCTCACCACTAGGAAACAATGTGGGCTAGAAGATCTGACTCCAGCACCGGAACTCGACTACACATGATCTGCACCTGAAAAACAAACAAGCACGTGTGAGTGACATCTAAGTCACCTAGTACGTGCCTCAAACACACAAAACCACAAAATCTCTGGAAAACTATAAAACTCAGCTTTTTAATTTCCAAAGTTTGCTTTTCTTTTGAAAATCCATTTTTTTCCTTTTTAAAACATCATTCTTTTTTTTCACTTTATTGGAAATCACTTGGGAATTTAATCCCTAATCCAACCTCTTTTCAAAACCCAGCTTTCTTTTCTTTTTTAAAACATTTGGAATTCATTCCAAATCACATTCTCTTTCAGAAGCACATATTTTGCATTTCCTTTTAAAACCTCTCGAATTCCTTTTCCAAAACATGTCCTTTCTCAATAATTGGGACTTCATCCCAAAACCAAAATCTCTTTCGAAAACTCATATTTTTGACCAAAACCAACCTAAAACACAATGCTTCTCGGGCTCCGAACCAATACCACAAATACCGGCTGGTAACTAGTTAAAACACAATTCTTATTTTATTCTAGGATTTTAGGACCATTCATAAGTCCAATCTCAGACAAACCACATTTCTTTTCAATTCTCAAAATTACTTTCTTTTCTTATTCATTTCCACTTTTCTTTACTGATATTACCTTGATCAGGGGTAACCAAGAACACAAGCAGTAGGCGAGGACATCATTTCCCCTACCTCCTTGCACTACCGCGGTGAAATTCAATGTGTGGGATGCCACTACTCCGGCCAACCGGCCTCAATTCTTTCATATATGCATGGGGATACGTCTTTGTCGACACCCCATCGGTGACCCGAACAACTAGGTACAACGACCGAGGCTCAGCCTACACTGTCTCAAGCTCAGCAACCACAGTCGTCTTTGACAACTGGTTCCATTGGAGCCACATACTCCTACCATATTGTCAACACCAACCCCTGTGGTTCCGTAACACATTATTGGTGTTTCATTTTCAAAACTCTTTAAGCTTTTTTTTCAAAACATTTCCATGCCATTCTTTGTCATTGCAGGAATCTGTTTTCCATGCAATACTTGACCCTTCACTGGGGTCCCAACTCAAATCATTTAAAATCATGCTTTAAAAATCATAAATCGGGTCTCATGCCCAAAACAACTCACAACCAACCATTTTATTCATTTATAGGGTCTAAAACCCAAAACCATACCCAAATCCACTTATTTGGGTTCTACAGTCCTCCATGTCATTTACATGGGGAAAACATTACTAACACATGCTTCACATACTCTTAAAACCATTTACCCTTCATTTATATTCACATTTATGCAAATCAGGGTCAAGGTAAAATAGACAAATCGAAACCAAGTTCGGTATACCAAAATCCTTGGTTTGGTATACCGAACATTTTCGGTAAACCAAAAGTCCATGATTTGGTCAATCGGATGATTTCGATCTACCAAAACCAGGTATCCTAGCTTAATCTGTCAGGATTTCGGCATACCAAATTCAATTTGGTATACCGATGTTCCCGCAACCAGGGCACTCCACTGCTCCGGTTGATGAAAACCACCCATAATGGGAGCCTCAATCAGATCCCCCAAACACACATCACAATTTACAATTAAATCATGGGGTGTAGACCCTTGGGTCTACTTCAAAACCCCTCAAACCATTAATCAATCCATACACTATACAATCCACACGAAAATCACAAAGGGATGAAGCTCAAAAACGACTACTGTAGCCTTCATCCCAAAATCTTTCATCTTCCTACAAATTTCGATCCTAACCGCAAGATATCTATGTTTTCATGCATTTTAGCTCATTCTCATCATTCCCACTATTTTTCTACGATTTTACATGCATTTTTCGTCATTTTCATGCATTTTTCTCCCTTAATCAAACCACAAAAAAACAATGAGGGATATGGGCCACGTACCTGGCTCAGCCTTCCTGCGAGCCTCCTCCTGCCCCCAGCAAAGCTTTATCCTCCGGTAAACCACACAAGCCACCTCCTCCTCAGTCACACGTCACTCTTCCTTTTCTTCTCCTCTCTCGATTTACCTTCCCTCTCCTTGCTTGCCTCTACCTCCTTTATCCTCTCCTCCTCCAGCGTCGCGTTGGCCGTCCATCGCGTCGAAAGAGACGGCGAGGCACGGGCTGGCATCATTGGTGGCACAGGTCAGGGAAGGGAAAGATGGAGATGACGATGGTGCGGGCTTATGAGAGAGAGAGAGAAGAAAAAGAAAAAGAAGAAAAGACAAACACGCAAACTGAGACGACTGTGCATCCTCAAACCGGACTCCACATTGGTCCCAAAATACAAACAGGTGCATAAAAGGCCAACCACAAGCTCACGCAACAAAGAAACAATATATTATCCATTAATAAACCATTAATTCAATATTACAATTAATTACATGGTTTACAATTAAAATTGGGTAATCAAGCTTAGATGTCTTAGATTCCGTCGTCCAAAGATTCCTGCTTCGGGTCATCAAAATACCTTCAATCAACAAAAATCCCTTGAAATAGAAGATCAGATATTTTCAATCTACTGAATTTGGGTTTCTGGTCGAATACTAATAGCATAATGGTATGTCGAACCCAACTCAGCATATCGAAGTGCCTATTTCCAGAAGACCTCCCCTGAGCCCTAGTCAATCATTTATCGGAATTGGGACCTTTGGCAGACCCATTTTGACCGACAACAAATCACACTAAAATCTCCAAATGTAGGGCTTTAAGTCTCCTACTATTTGGGATAAAAATCATTCAAATTCATTCATCATAGCTCTTAGAAAAAAAATCAAAACCAACAAGTGTGCAAAACACATATCATGGCATATAATTCATAAAAATCCCGAAAAGTCCATAAAATTCATCCTAACCATAGGATCTCTACACATTCATGCTAATCATTGCATTCCCACCATTTCTACTATTTTTCCATTATTTGTTATGCATTTTTCAATATTTTCATCCATTTAACTCATAATCTATTATTTACCAAGCAAGGGGGAAGGAAAGGGTTGCGTACCTCTTTGGGATTTCCAATGACCTACCTGCACTCCAATAAGCTTCCCACTAGTGATCCGTGCATGGGGTTCCTCTTCCCTCGATGCACCCCTCGCACTCTCTCCTTGACTTCACAGGTTTCCTCTTCTCTCTTCTTGCACCTCTCTCCCGATGCCAGTGCCTCCACCCTTTTCACCTCCTCTCCTCTTATCTTCTCCCATCTTCGTGAATCCCATCGATCCGTCCACCCCCCCCCCCCCAATCACCTCAGGCGAGGAGGGGACAAAGCAAAGTCAGCCAACTACACATGTAGGTGCTTGTGAGGAGAGAAAAGAGAAAAAGAAGAATACGGCACGTGGTAAAATAGTGGCACTATGCTTGGGTTGACTAGGGTCCAACGTAGGTCCCACACATATAGATACAATGCCAAAACCAAATAACCAAGGAAACCACAAATCAAGTCACACTTGAGAGAAAAAGCACACAACCACCAAAATATCAAACCATCCATTAATAAACCATATTCAAATATTACAATTAATTTCATGGTTTAAATTAATTGGATAATCGAGCCCAGATGTCACACAAATGTTTCCAACAACCTCCCTCTCTTCTTTGCACTATATAAACCTCCCAAGAGATCATGTATCACTCTGGTTGGCATCCCCTGGCTCTCCCAGACCTCACTAGCAGCTAAACCCAACTCTGGCCTCCCAACCCAGCCAATTCCGACCATCCTTCCACGGCCATCCCTCCTCCAACCATCCATGACACTGCATTGTCATCGTAGCGGCCTAAACATCCACCACACGTCCTCTTCAAGCCAGCTCCAACACCTTGGACCCCTGAGTCGAAGCCTAGTCGCAGTCAAGCTAAGACACATCCTTGCCAGCCAACTGGATTCCACTTAGACGTCCACAAGAACGAACAAACCATTCGGAGTGTCCTGATCATCACAAAGTCCATCCAACATCTCCACACGATCGTCCATATGCTTCATGACCTCCAACAAACCACTGCCTAATCCTTTGACACCGTCAAGCTGCAAACATGGGAAGCAATCGTCATCGTGAGACGCCAGGGAAGACAAGCTTCCACAGGTGAGCTCTATCACATGTGATGCATGTGCAGTAGGTTTTCTCCCTTACCATCGCATTTTCTACAAGAATTGTGTGAATTATGACTGTTTGAGCTTGCATCCATGCCATTCGCACACACTATCGGCGACAGGATCGATGTACTCAAGGATGGTCGATGGCCTATGATTGTCCTTGTTCCAGTCCTAGCACTTCATCACATTCCTTTCTCTTACTAGAACCTTCCTGGAAGTCCACTTGGAGCTCCCTGCCACCTTGATGGCCGGCCAAGCTCGCAGATGTTGACATGGTGAGATGAGGATGGAGGAATGCCAACGCCACACATCCATGCGTCCATCTAGCATCCCTACATCTATTCTTGATTCCTCAAGCCTTTGTAAGCACCGGAATGCCCCACCAAAGCCTCTGGAAGAAAATCCTAAAGAAACTCGTCGGCTAAACCGCATAGGGAATGAAATTGAGGTCAGTTGGCCAGGGCGGTGACATCCCGCACAGGGAATTTCACCACGGCAGTGCAGGATGTCCTTGCCTACTGCTTGTGCGCCTGGTTACCCCTGATCAAGGTAACAACAGTAAGGAAAAGTGGAAATGAATAAAGAAAAAGAAATGTGATTTGGTCAGGACTGGATTGATAAAATAGTCCTAAAATCCTAAAATGAAATGATGATGATGGTTTTACCAGTTGCCAGCCTGTATTCATGATATGGTTTTGAGCCCGTGAGACATTGTGTTTTAGGCTGAATCTGGTCAAAAATGTGAATTTGAAAGTGTGGTTTTGGGAAGAAATCCCAAGTATTGAAAAAGATATGTTTTGGGAAATGAATTCCAAAGGTTTTTAAAGAAAATGCAAAGGTGTGTTTTTGAAAAAGAAAAGGTGGTTTTGGAATGAGTTTCCACATTTTTTGAGAAAAGAAACATGGCTTTTGAAAGAGCATGGATTTGGGATTGAATTCCCAAATGATTTCCAGTAAAAAGAAAGAGGGTTTTCAAAAGAAAACCAAGTTTTGAAAAATAAAAGAAATGAGTTTTTTTTTCGGTTTTGTCGAGATTTTGTGGTTTGTATGTTTGGGGCAAGTACTGGGTGACTTAGATGTCACTCACGCGTGCTTAGTTGGTTTTCAAGTGCAGATCGCGTGCACTCGAATCCCGGTGCAGGAATTAGAGCTTCTAGCCGCACATTGTGATCTTGAAGGTGAGCCTTAGTTACAGTTATTTAATGTTTCTGTAATTAGTGTAATTATAATTGATACTGGGCTTCGGTAGCATGCCCAAGATCAGGGCGTTATAGAGTGGTATCAAACCTAAGCTTACACATAGTGCATCGGCTTGGTGATGTTCGGTCTAGTGGCTCCCTAGGACTGCACAATAGAGAGTCGTGCACTTGAATTTTGGATTGTTGTGTTTTGTAGTGTTGACAGGAAGATGTCTCGCCGAGGCCGCAGTAGTGGCAAGACCCCTGTACCTGACTCCGAGACTGGAGAGGGTAGTGCATGGAGGGGGATGAGACGAGAATTTGGTGAGATGATGTGGGGTTTCGCCCAGTCCTTTGGCAGCAGTAGCAAGGATTAGGCGAAGGGAGACCTGTGGATCTAGTAGTTCCGCCAACTTGGCACATTGACTTTTGATAGGCGTGGCACACTATAAAAGTGTGGGGCTTGGTTCCTGGAGGTGGAGAAGATCCTTGAGGGGATCGATTGTCCAGCAGAGAAGTGGGCCCGGATCGCGGCATTTCAACTCAAAGGTGCTACAGATCAGTGGTGGTGGACAGTGCGCCACAACAAATTCCCAAATGCGAACCTGCTGATGATCTCTTGGGACGAGTTCCAAGAGGTATTCTATAAGAGGTTTTTCCCTGAGCATTAGAGGGATAAGCTGGACAGAGAATTCAGGAACCTGAAGTAGGGTATCCTGTCTGTGGCTGAGTATGAGTCGTCCTTCCTTTGGCTAGAGTAGTTCTCTTAGGCTGCAATTTCTGAAAAGAACAGAGCCAAGAGGTTTGTGGAGGGACTGAACCTAGTGCTGAGATCTAGAGTTATTGGCTTCAAATGCCAAACATTAGTAGAGGCTATTGAGCTTGCAAGCCGCTATGAGGATGATCGTATGTTGTTCTAGGAGGAGTATCCCAAGAAGGATAAGGGGAGAAAGTCTGTCTCTAGACCTTCTGTTTCTCGACCGTCGGTGACGGGAGTGCCAAGTTATGGGAGTTCTGGCAGCTCTGGGAAGAAGCAGAAGCAACGGCCTACGTTTAGTAGAGAAGAGAGTATGGGTTTCAGCCATGCCTAGTCTAGTAGTGGCTCACAGATGGGACCATGCTATGTCTATGGCAAGATGGGCATGTAGCGGCGCAATGTTGGCATAGGCAGAGGAATTTAGACAGAGTAGTCTGTTACAACTGTGGGAAGTCAAGTCATTACCAGAAGGACTGCCCCAGTCAGCCAAAGCCAGTAGGAGATGTGCCACATCAGCCTACCAATGGGAGAGTGCTTTCCATTGCTACCCTAGATGCTGGTCCATCTGGAGATGTGGTAGAAGGTGAGAACTAGCACGACTGTATTTGATAAGTCCTGTCCTATAATAATAGATCCTATGTGTAATTGACACTATTTCTTATTATGATTATGGTTATGGTGTTTTGATTATAGGATCTTTCCTTGTGCCTGATCGGATGGCTCGAGTCTTGTTCGACTCTGGGAGTTCATTTTCTTTTGTCTCTGAGTCATTTGCTTCTGAGATCGGGACTAGGCCAGCCAGGTTGGCATTCCACATAGAGGTGGTCACTCCATTGGGAGAACACAGTCTAGCGTGGATATATTTGAGACCAGTTGATATTCAGTTTGGGGACAGGAGTCTTTAGGCCAACTTGATCCTGATGGATATGCAGGATTATGATGTTATCCTAGGAATGGATTGGCTGGCACAACATTCAGCTGTGATAGATTCTGCCAAGAGGAGAGTTTTGGCAAAGTTTCCAAGCCAACGCTGGTGTATGGTATAGGGCACTAGACCGGGTGAGCCCAGGAAAGTGATTTATGCTCTCAAGGCCCATCATCATCTATCGAGAGGCAGTGTGAGCTAATTGGCCTGTGTGGTAGTTTCTACTTCACCTATGGTCAGGATTCAGGACTTGCCGTTGTTGAGGGAATATCCCGATGTTTTTCAAAAGGAATTGCCTGGAATGCCACCACATAGGGAAGTGGAATTTGTGATTGACTTGGTGCCGGGATACGGTCCTATTCCCAAGGATCCGTACAGGATGGCACCTGTTGAGTTAAGGGAACTCCGGAATAAGCTGTAAGAACTGATGGAAAATGGATTTATTCGTCCCAGTGTTTCACCTTGGGGAGCACTAGTTCTGTTTGTGAAGAAGAAGGATGGTTCACTTCAGTTCTGTATAGATTACCAGATGTTGAACCAGATCATTGTCAAGAACAAGTATCCACTGCCCAAGATCTACAATTTGTTCGACCAGTTGCAGGGAGCATCAGTGTTTTCCAAGATAGACTTCAGATCCGGATACCATCAGTTGAGGATTAGTGAGCCAGAAGTGCAAAAGATAGCCTTTCGCAACCATTATGGACATTATGAGTTTTTGGTTATGCCATTCGGGTTAACGAATGCTCCAGCTACTTTTATGGGCCTGATGAATAGGGTGTTCCGGCCCTATTTGGACCAATTGGTGGTTATTTTTGTGGATGATGTTCTGGTGTATTCTCCGGATGTTCAGACCCACCAAAGGCACTTCAGGATCGTACTGGAGACGCTAAGGCATCATCAGCTTTATGTTAAGTTCTCCAAGTGCAAGTTTTGGCTGGAAGAGGTGTCTTTCCTTGGTCATATTATTTCAAGAGAAGGCATCAATGTAGATCCAGCCAAAGTGGAAGCTGTGAGCAGTTGGGCTAGACCGAAGACAGTGATTGAGATTAGGAGTTTTCTTGGCCTGGCAGGATATTATAGTAGATTCATTCAAGATTTCTCCAAGATTGCTGCACCATTGACCAGATTGTCCAGGAAGGAATTGCACTTTGCCTGGGATTGGCAGTGTGAGGAGAGCTTCAATGTGTTGAAGGCTTGTCTGGTATCGGCTCCAGTTTTGACTTTGCCTTCTAGGAGTGGTGGTTTTACAGTCTACAGTGATGCCTATGGGACTTGTTTGAGGTGTGTGCTGATGCAGCATCGTAGGGTGGTGGCGTATGCCTCGCGCCATTTGAAAGATCATGAGAAGAATTATCCCACCCATGATTTATAGATGGCAGCTGTTGTGTTCGCCTTGAAAATTTGGAGGCATTATTTATATGGCGAACAGTTTGAGGTGTACACAAATCACAAGAGTCTAAAGTACATCTTTACTCAGAAGGATTTGAACCTGAGACATAGGCGTTGGGTGGAGTATATTAAGGATTATGATTTCAGTTTGTCCTACCACCTAGAGAAGGCTAATGTAGTTGTAGATGCTTTGAGCAAACGCACTCATGTTATGGGTAGTCTCATGATCCATGAATGGAAATTATTGGAGGGACTAGTGGAGTGCAAGCCTCGGACACAGTCTCAGGGACCTGCCAGAGTAGTGTTGGCTAATTTGTTTGTTCGCCTGAGGATGATTGAGGCAATTGTCACAGCTCAGCAATATGATTCTTTTGTGTCAGATATCAGGAGGAAGATGGAAGCTGATAATGCCCCTCATTTTTCAGTAGGGGTAGATGGTGGGTTGAGGTATGATTTTAGATTATATGTACCTCAAATAGACGAAATCAAGATCAGTTTGCTGGATGAAGCCCACCGCTCTTGATACTCTACTCATCCAGGAAACACCAAGATCTATAAAGACCAGAAGAGGAACTTCTGGTGGCTTGGGATGAAGAGAGAGATTGCTGAGTATGTGGCGAAGTGTGCAACCTACCAGATGGTAATGATAGAGCACCTGAAGCCCAGAGGGACTTTGCAGCCTCTGGACATTCCAATGTGGAAGTGGGAAAATGTGTCGATGGACTTTGTGACGAGTTTGCCACAAACCCGAAATAAAGAATTGTACTGTGTGGGTGATAGTGGATCGCCTTAGAAAATCGGCACATTTCTTACCAATGAGGGTGAATCTTCCCTTGGCCAAACTGGCAGAGTTGTATGTGGCTAGGATTGTGAGATTGCATGGTGTCCTAGTGTCTATTGTGTCTTACAGCGACACGAGGTTTACATCGAGATTCTGGGGAGCTCTACAGGTGGCTTTTCGCACAGTATTGAATTTTAGCACTGCTTTCCACCCTTAGACGGATGGCCAAATAGAGAGGACCATCCTGATAGTAGAGGACATGCTGAGGGCTTGCGCCTTGGATTTTGGTGGTAGTTGGGAGGATCATTTTCCTCTGATTGAGTTTGCATATAATAACAGTTACCACGCTAGTATTGGCTTGGCACCATACGAGGCATTGTATGGCAGACCCTGTAGGACACCCACTTGCTGGAGTGAGGTGGGTGAGAGACAGTTAGTTGGGCCCGAGATCGTACAACAGTACGAGACAAGGTTGATCTGATCATGTAAGACCCTAGTGCTACACAACAGTACAAGAACTACCCATGTACAGCTAAAAGTATCTAAATGGCAAAATAAAATAAATAAAGCTAAACACCCAGACCTGTGTGCGGCAAGCGTGGCTCGAAAAGATGCACCAGACTAGATTGCTCCTACACCTGAGCACCTCGAACAAAAGGGACAAGGAAAATACGCTTGAGTGACGGGAATGTCACCCAGTACGCACCCCAAAAACAGCGCTAAAACCCATGAAAACCATTGCCAGAAAACTATCATTTCCAAAACCACATATTCAATTAGAAAAACTTGGAAAACAATGGTATTTCAAACTTTCTTTTCTTTTCTTTCAAAACCTCATGGTCGTTCATAAACCTTTGCATTCAACATAGGAGAAGTAAATCACTTCATCTAGTTTCCAAGCCCAAAACATCTTCTAAAATCATTAACACAACTTATCACAATTTCGGGCTAGGAACTAGTCCACACACAAATCCACACTTTTCCATTCCGAAACTGGTTGCATCACCCTGGCCATAGGCGATCGACCTGGCTACAAACAGCTGGTGAGGATTCCATGTCACCACACCCACACTGCAGTGCCGCGGTGAACCACCCCGTGCTGGAGTTCAACCGCCCCAGTTGTAGCCTTAAAATGTACCCTCACTGGTACAAGCACGGAGTACGTCCTAGGGACACCCTGGTGCCCGAGCACCTAGGGTCTCTAACCCCAGACCCGTCTAGCACCAGCACTGAGGGTCGTCCGGGTCTCTCATACCCCGGGTCCTACAGTACCACCACAGTCTCAAGGCCCCTACCTTGGACTGCAAACTCGGCAACCACAACCAAGGACACGTCCCCGACATCTCTAGAGGTCTGACTACCTCGTCGATAAGTCCTGGTTTCATTGTGGTTCCTACAATTTCTGTTAATCTCTTTAAAATCATTTGCAATTTGTCTTTTCAAAACATTTATCGAAACCATTTTCTATTCATAAATCTCCTTGCAATTTGGCATATCGTTTTCTACGATTGCAGAAAACTCCCTAGGTCACTGTCAACCCTTTCTCCCCATGGTGGGAGTAAGGATTGGACCCCTCAAACTTGCCACGAAAAATACCAATAAAAAAAGGGGTGTGGATCTCCAAGTCTACTTCAAAACCCCTCAATCCGATCATAAAATCACTAAGCATGCTGTTCTATCAAAAATCACAAAGGCATCAAGCCCAAACACAAAGATTGTAGCATGCATCAAGAATACCGACGAAAATCTTACAAAACACCCGCGAATCAACATGATATCAACATAACCACATTATTCTTCTCATTCCCAACATTTTCCGCATTTTTGCATGATTTTAACATTATTATCCATGATTTTCCCATTTAACCTAACATGCCTCAACCAAGGAAAAGAAACAGAAGGAGGAACGTGTACCTGGCACCGGTGAGCTCCACATGTGCTCGACGTGCTCCAGCGAGGCTTGATGCAAGCTCTCCTCAGCTCACACAACCTCCTCTGTGCACGAAGTTCCTCTTGCACACAACTCATTCCCAGTCTCTCCTTCCCACGGCTTGCCGTTCCCCAACACAGCCACTGCGCCTCATCTTAACACCCCCGGCGCGCCTGCCATCCCAAAATCCCGCCGGCATCCACCGACTAGGCGTAGCTCTGGACGGAGGGGACGGAACAAGCAGCCTTCTTCCCCGCTAGGCTTCACGAGATGGGGAGAAGAGGATGCAGGTCACAGGGAAGAACGGGTGGCTCAAGTCACATGGGGGTTGGGCTCCTTTGACCAGGTCCAACCTCAAATGGGTCTCAACCCCTCCAAACCATGGGGTCCCAACAGCACAAACAGAGCCACAAGTCAAGGAGTCACCCTGCAAGGGTGAACCAGGAGCACCAACACAGGAAGAAAACCACAACCAAGGTTCTCCAACAATAAACCACACACCAATAATTACAAGAAATTCCATGGTTTATATTAAATGGAAACGCCAAGCACAGATGTTACATCATACCCCCCTCAAAAGAATTTCATCCTCGAAATTCACTGATCAAACAAATAGGGTTACCGGGACAACATGTCCGCCTCCCGCTCCCATGTAGCTTCCTCGACACCATGATGCTGCCATTGGACTAGCACAAGAGGAATCACCTTGTTCCTGAGGATATGTTCCTCCCTATCATGGATCTGCACAACATCCTCCACCATGGTCAAATTTTCTCGCATCCCATCCAGCTGAACTGGAATCACTTGGGATGCAGCTGTCAAACACTTCCTTAACATCAAGACGTGGAACACTTTGGCACGTCCGAGAACTCTGGAGGCAAGTCCAACTAATAGGCAACTTCCCCGACCCTCTTGACAATCCTGAAGGGTCCAATATAGCGAGGGCTCAATTTTCCCCGCCTTCCAAATCTGAATATGCCTTTCCTTGGAGACACTTTAAGGAAGACGAAGTCTCCAACCTCGAACTCCAAAGGTCTATCCCTCCGATCAGCATAACTCATCTGCCAGCTCTGTGCAGCTACCAGTCTCTTCCTGATCAGGTCCACTTTCTCTACATACTGCTGCACAATCTCTGGCCCACAAGCTGCCTCTCGCTTACTTCATTTCAACAAGTAGGTGTTCTACAAAGCCTACCATACAACGCCTCATACGGCGCCATACCTCTACTGGAATGATAACTATTGTTGTAGGCGAACTCAATCAATGGAAGATGATCTTCCCAGCTTCCCCTAAAATCCAGAGTGCAGGCCCTCAACATGTCTTCTAAGTTTTAAATAATCCTCTCAGTCTGCCCGTCTGTCTGAGGATGGAAGGCCGTACTGAAATGCAAAATGGTGCCAAAAGCCTCTTGCAATGCACCCCAGAATCTAGATGTGAATCTGATGTCCCTATCAGACACAATGGATACTGGCACCCCATGCAGACGTACTATCTCAGCCACATACAACTCTACCAACTGAGCTAATGGGAGGTTTACCCTCATCGGTAAGAAATATGCTGACTTTGTGAGACGATCCACGATCACCCAGATGGTGTCGTTCTTTCTCTTGGTCTTGGGCTGTCCCATCACAAAGTCCATTGACACATGCTCCCATTTCCACACTAGGATGTCCAGAGGTTGCAACATTCCTCCAAGCTTCTGGTGTTCAATCTTCACCATTTGGCAGGTTGCACACTTCAATACATGCTCAGCTATCTCCCTCTTCATTCCAGGCCACCAGAAGTTCCTCTTCAGATCTCTGTACATCTTGGTGCTCCCTGGATGAATTGCATACTTGGACGGATGGGCTTCATCAAGCAGTCTATGTTTCACATCCTCCACCTGAGGCACATATAGGCGTAGATCGTATATGAGTCCTCCATCTGCACCAACAGAGAAATGAGGCGCCTCTTCTGCCTCTCGTTTAGCCCAAATTTCCTGCACAAAGGGGTCCAGTTGCTGAGCAGCCACAAAAATTCCCAGTAACCTTGGGCGAATAGACATGCTTGCTACCCAAGCTCTAGTAGGTCGCTGAGACTACCGCAACAGTCTACAACCAACCAAATCCTCTAGCATATGCCACTCCTTAATCATCAAATTGGACATCAAATGAGTGCACCTACTCAGGGCATCTGTGACCACATTAGCCTTCCCTAGATGGTAGGATAGGCTAAAGTCATAGTCTTTGAGGTATTCCACCCATCTTCTCTACCTCAGGTTTAGATCCTTCTGAGTGAAGATATACTTTAAACTCCAGAGGTCTGTGAATACCTCGAACTGCTCACCATAAAGGTAATGTCTCCAGATCTTCAAAGCAAACACTACTGCAGCCTTCTCCAAGTCATGAGTGGGGTAATTCCTTTCATGGTTCTTCAGTTGGCGCGAGGCTTATGCCACCACCCATCCATGCTGCATCAGCACACATCCTAAACCTGTGCCACAAGCATCACAGTACACTACAAAGCCCCCATTACCTGAAGGTAAGGTCAAAACTGGATATGTGACCAGTCAGGTCTTCAGCTCATTGAAGACCTCCTCGCATTGCCTGTCCCAAACAAAAGGAACCGCTTTCTGTGTCAATCTAGTCAAGGGTGCTGCAATCCTGGAGAAATCTTGTATGAACCTTCTATAATATCCAGCCAAGCCCAAAAAGCTTCTGATCTCAGTCATGGTGTTGGGTCTAGCCCAACTACTAACCGCCTCAACCTTGGCTGGATCCACATTAATTCCCTCACCTGAAATGATATGGCCAAGGAATGTAACCTCTTCCAGCCAAAACTCACACTTTGAAAACTTTGCATACAACTGGTGTTGCCTCAATGTCTCTAACACCATTCTCAAGTGTGTCCGGTGAGTTTGCACGTCAGGAGAATACACCAACACATCATCAACAAATACCACAACAAATTGGTCTAGGTAGGGTCTGAATACCCTATTCATCAGATCCATGAAGGCAGTCGGTGCATTCGTCAATCCAAACGGCATAACCAAAAACTCATAGTGGCCATACTAGGTACGAAAAGCTATCTTCTGCATGTCAGTTTCCCGGATCCACAGTTGGTGATACCCTGACCTCAAGTCAATCTTCGAGAATACTGAAGCTCCCTGAAGCTGATCAAACAAATCATCAATCTTGGGCAGAGGATATTTATTCTTGACTGTAATCGATACAGAGGCGGAGTGAACCATCCTTCTTCTTTACAAACAGCACCAGTGCACCCCAAGGTGACACACTTGGCTAGATAAATCCTCTGTCCAGCAACTCCAGAAGCTAATTCTTAAGTTCTCTCAACTCCGCTGGTGTCATACGGTAAGGAGCCTTAGAGATGGAGCTAGATCCTGACACCAGGTCGATCTGGAACTCAACTTCCCGGTGCGGCGGTATCCCATGCAAGTCCTTAGGAAACACATCAAGATACTCTTGAACCATGGGTATATCCTGCACCCTCAGAACTGAAGAAGAAGACACCGTCACACCTACCAGATATCCCACACATCCCTTAGATAAATGGCAGTAAGCTTTCATTGCAGAGATTATCTTCTTCGGTTCTCCTGGCCTGGTTCCTTGCACCACACACCAACCCTAATCCAAACACTCAACCAAGACTCTCCTCTTGGCATAGTCAATAATAGTTGAATGCTGTGCCAACTAGTCCATCCCCAAGATGATGTCATACCCCTGCATATCCATCACAATCAGACTAGCTCCAAAATCTCGGTCACCTAACTTCACAATAACTGACTGCAAATATTTCCATGCCAAGCTGTACTCCCCCAAAGGGGTCACCACATCCAGATGAAAGGCCAATTTGGCTGGTCGGTCCCGAACCTCTGCAACGAAAGACTCAGAGATAAAAGAAAAGGAACTCCCCGAGTCAAACAAAACTCTAGCCAAATGGTCAGCCACAAGAAAGGAACCTAGATAACACCAAATATCCATTAACAACAACACAATACAACATCAAAACAAAAACAATAGTCACACATAGGGAGAGTACCAAATATAGTAGTACATAAAGAGAAAAGATACAATACAAAATATCTCTAATCCTTACCCTCTACAACATCCCCCGATAGACAGCATCCGGAGCAGATATGGAGAACAGTCGTCCTTAAGTTACTTGACGGGGCGTGTCCCCAGTTGGCTTTGCCGGTTCAGGACAGTTTCGCTAAATGTGCCCAAGCTTCCCACAGTTGTAGCAGACCATCTTCTCAGGATTCCATTGTCGATGGTAACATTGCGCTACCACATGCCCCGGGCACCCGCAGATATAACAAGCTTTCTTCTTTTCTGGGCCACTGCTCGAACCAGCCTGATTGAATCCAGCTCCTCCCCCAGCAACAGACTCGGCACGCTCCTTCCTCTTCCTCCGAGAACTCCCAGAACTGCCTGAGCTATGCCTCCCATAAGTGAAAGATCGTGGAACAGATGCCTTCCCCTTACCCTTGGGGTGATCTTCCAGGAACAATCTGCGGTCCTCCTCATAATGGGCCGCCAACCCCACTGCTCTAGCCAAAGTGGGGTACTCGTAGCCTAAGACCCTCGATCTGAGTGCTGGTGTCAGTCCCTCCACGAATCTCTTGGCTCTGCGCTACTCAGTGTCAAATGCCTGCAAGAAATGCTCCAACCTAGTAAAGGCCGCCTCGTATTCGGCTATAGACGTGCTACCCTGCTTCAGGTTTCTAAACTCCTTATCCAGTCGATCTCGTTCATACACTGGAAAGTACTTCTCGTAGAAGGCTTCTCGGAACTCCTCCCACGATATCATCAGCAGGTCAGCGTTAGGGAATTTCATACGACGGGTGGCTCTCCACCATTGGTCTGCGTCTCCCTTACACTGAAAGGTAGCCAAACGAACCCACTTCTCGGCTGGGCACTCCATGCCCTCCAAGACCTTCTCAATATCGAGTTGCCAGGCCTCACATTCTCCTGGCTTGCCCCTACCTTCAAAAGTAGTCGGGCTCAAACGACGGAACTGCTTAAGCCAGGGGTCTGCCAATGTCCCATCAGTGTTATTCTTGCCAAAAGACTGGGCAAAACCCTGCATCATGTGGCTCAGCTCCAGTCGAAGACCTCCCCAACCACTGTCCTGCTCCTCGTCGGGACTTGCTGTGGGAGTCCTGCCTCTGCCCCGACCTCTTGGCGGCATCTTTCTGCCACCACAAACCAACAAACAAGCAAGCAACAAATAAATCAGGTTCTATGATCCCCTATAGATCGAGTAGTCTAGCTAAAGCCACAATGCCGGACACCCTAAGCTAGTGCACTTAGTGAACCTAGGCTCTGATACCACTCTGTAACACCCCAGTGCTACACAACAGTACAAGAACTACCCATGTACAGCTGAAAGAATCTAAATGGCAGAATAAAATAAATAAAGCTAAACACCCCGACCTGTGTGCGGCAAACGTGGCTCGAAAAGTTGCACCAGACTAGATTGCTCCTACACCTGAGCACCTGAAACAAAGGGGACAAGGAAAACACGCGTGAGCGACAGGAATGTCACCCAGTACGTGCCCCAGAAACAGTGCTAATACCCATGAAAACCATTGCCAGAAAACTACCATTTCCAAAACCACATATTCAATTAGAAAAACATGGAAAACAATGGCATTTCAAACTTTCTTTTCTTTTCTTCCAAAACCTCATGCCCGTTCATAAAACTTTGCATTCAACATAGGAGAAGTAAATCACTTCATCTAGTTTCCAAGCCCAAAACATCATCTAAAATCATTAACACAACTTATCACAATTCTGGGCTAGGAACTAGTCCACACACAAATCCACACTTTTCCATTCCAAAACTAGTCGCATCACCCTGGCCACAGGCGATCGACCTGGCTACAAGCAACTGATGAAGTTCCATGTCACCACACCCACACAGCAGTGCCGTAGTGAACCACCTCGCGCTGGAGTTCAACCGCCCCACATGCAGCCTCAAAATGTACCCTCACTAGTACAAGCACGAAGTGCGTCCTAGGGAAGCCTTGGTGCCCGAGCATCTGGGGACTCCAACACCAGACCCGTCCAGCACCAGCATTGAGGGTTGTCTGGGTCTCTTATACCCCGGGTCCTACAGTACCACCACAGTCTCGAGGCTCCTACCCCGGAACGCAAATTCGGCAACCACAACCAAGGACACGTCCCCAACATCTCTAGAGGACTTACTACCTCGTCGGCAAGTCCTGGTTTCATTGTGGTTCCTACAATTTCCCTTAATCTCTTTAAAATCATATGCAATTTGTCTTTTCAAAACATCTATCAAAACCATTTTCTATTCATAAAGCTCTTTGCAAATCACATGCATGATGCATCAAATCATTACTTGTAGTCTTTAAACCCACACATTCGTTCATGGTCTTAGTACCATGCAATAACCCCTCACACGGGTCCATATTTATAAACATAAGCCATGTTTCAATATCTCATGGAAAACATCATTAAAAACAACAAATTTGCATGCATCATCTTACAAGTCATTTCCATGCATTTAATACATTTATCATGTATTTACCCATATTAATCATCATTTTTCAAAACATTACTCAAAATAGCTCAAGGTTCTGACTCGGCATACCGAATTCTATTTTGGTATGCCGAAATCCCTTGATTCAGCATAACGAAGGGGGCTTCGGTATACCGAAATCCCTTGATTTGGCATATTGAAGAATTTTGGTATTCCGAATCCCTGAAAGGTTTATCATTCCCTTGTCAGATCGGTCGACCGAAATTCTCCTGTCGTTCAAATCCACGACGCAGGGCACCACTTGGAAGTATTTCGGTACGCCGAATCTAATTCGGCATACCGTTTTCTGCGGTTGCAGAAAACTCCCCAGGTCACTGTCACCCCTTTCTCCCCAAGGTGGGAGTAAGGATCGGACCCCTCAAACATGCTACGAAAAATACCAATAAAACATGGGGTGTGGACCTCCAAGTCTACTTCAAAACCCATCAATCTGATCATAAAACCACTAAGCATGCTGTTCTATCAAACACTTTAGCATGCATCAAGAATACCCACGAAAATTTTACAAAACACCCGCGAATCAACATGATATCAACATAACCACATTATTCTTCTCATTCCCAACATTTTCCTCAATTTTACATGATTTTAACATCATTATCCATGATTTTCCCTTTAACCTAACATGCCTCAACCGAGGAAAAGAAACAGAAGGAGGAACGCATACCAGGCACCGGTGAGCTCCACGCGTGCTCGACGTGCTCCGGCGATGATTGATGCAAGCTCTCCTCAGCTCACACAACCTCCTCTAGGCACGAAGTTCCTCTTGCACACAACACACCCCAGTCTCTCCTTCCCACGGCTTGTCGTTCCCCAACACAGCCACTGTGCCTCCTCCTAACACCCTCGGCGCGCCTGCCATCCCGGAATCCTACCGGCATCCACCAGCTAGGCATAGCTCCAGACGGAGGGGACGGAAGGAGCAGCCTTCTTCCCCGCTAGGCTTCACAAGATGTGGAGAAGAGGATGCGGGACACGGGGAAGAACGAGTGGCTCAAGTCACATGGCGGTTGGGCTCCTTTGACCAGGTCCAACCTCAAATGGGTCTCACCCCCACCAAACCATGGGGTCCCAACAGCACAAACAGACCCACAAGTCAAGGAGCCACCCTGCAAGGGTGAACCAGAAGCACCAACACAGGAAGAAAACCACAACCAAGGTTCTCCAACAATAAACCGCACACCAATAATTACAAGAAATTCCATGATTTATATTAAATGGAAATGCTAGGCACAGATGTTACAGATCAAGAAGAGGTTGTTGTCTGCCCAGTGTTGGTAGAAGAGCTATGCTGATAGGAGGTAGAGACCTCTGGAATTTGAGGTAGGAGACTTCATTTTCCTAAAGGTGAGCCCTAGTTGCAGTTATTTAATGTTTCTATAATTAGTATAATTATGCTTGATACTGGGTTTTGGTAGCGTGCCCGGGATTGGGGTGTTACAGAGTGGTATCAAAGTAGCCAGAGGAGCTGCGGGAGGACTTGTCTTTGGTTGAAAGTGCAGTTCAGATACTAGACAGGATAGTGCAAGTCCTCAACAATAAAGTGATTCCATTGGTGTTAATTTAGTGGCAACACCATGGTACAGAAGAGGCTACCTGGGAGCACGAGGTAGACATCTAGAGATAGTACCCCTACTTGTTTTATTAGAGCTGAATTTCGAGGACGAAATTCTTTTAAGGGGGTAGGATGTGACATCTCGGCCTGATTATCCATTTTAATTGCAAACCATGTAATTAATTGTTATATTTGTTAAATGGCTTATTAATGGATAATCTGTTGATTTTGGGTGTGTGAGCTTATGGTTGGATTTCTATGAGCCTATTTGTGATCTAGGACCAATGTGGAGTCCGATTTCAGGATGCACAGTGGCCTCGGTTCGCGTGCCTGTCTTTTATTCCTTTCTTTTCCTTCTTTTTCTCCTTTCTTTTCCCTCTC
The DNA here is from genome assembly GCA_024699735.1 of Posidonia australis. Classification (NCBI taxonomy): domain Eukaryota; kingdom Viridiplantae; phylum Streptophyta; class Magnoliopsida; order Alismatales; family Posidoniaceae; genus Posidonia; species Posidonia australis. Next base: position 39,528 of record JAMKQA010000039.1, read on the forward strand.
CTCTCACGAGCCTGCACCATTTTTCCATCTCCTTCCTTCCCTTCCCTGACCCGTGCCACCAATGACACCAGCCCGTGCCTCGCCGTCTCCTCCAACACGATGGGTGGCCAACGCGACGTGGGTAGGAAAGAGGATAAAGGGAGGCTGCGGCATGCGAGAGAGGAGGAGGTGACTGAGAGAGGAGAAGAGAAAGAGGAACGACGTGCAACCGAGGAGGTGGTGAGTCGCTCGTGTGTTCCGTCAGCGTGAGGAGGCTTCGCCGGGATGCGTGAAGGTTCGCTAGAGTGCGGGGAGGGTCGCAGAAGGGCTGAGCCTGGTACGCGACCCCTTTCCCTTCCTCCGTCCAGCGTTTTATTAACAATAGGTTAATTGCATGAAAATTGAGTAAATGCATGAAAAATTGTGGAAAAATCATGAAATGAATGGGAATGTGATATATAGCATGAGAATATAGATATCATGCAGTTAGGATTGGTTTTTTTGTGGGAAATGCTATTTTGGGGTTGAAGGCTACAGTAGCCGTTCTTGAGCACTTTCCCCTTGTGATTTTCGTATGATTTGTGTAGTGAATGAAATCAGGAATGGTTTATGGGGTTTTGAAGTAGACTCAGGGGTCTACACCTCATGATTTATTGATGATTTATGATAGGTGTTTTGGGGTCTGTTCGGGACTCCCACTTGGGTGAGTTTTCACCATCCGAAATAGGGATGTGCCCGGTCTGCGAGGAATTCAGTATGTTGAATTTATTTGGTATGCCGAAATCCTGGCAGATTAAGCCAGATCCTAGGTTTCGGTAGACCAAAATCCTCTGGTCAACCAAAAAAGGGGTTTCGGTATACCAAAGATGTTTGGTATACTGAACAACGAATTTTGGTATGCCGAATTGGAGATTCGGTCTGCCATTTTTGCCCTAAACCTGATATGCATAAACATGAATTTAAATAAAGGATAAATAGTTTTAATGGTATGTTGAGGATATGTTAATAATGGTTTCCCAATGTAATGACATGGAGTAATGTGGAACCCTAATAAATAGATTCGGGCGTGGTTTAGGGTTTTGATCCCATAAATGAATGAAAAGGATGATTTTATGTGGTTTTGGGCATGAAACCCAATTTATGATTTTAAGCATGGTTTTCATGGCTTGAGTTGGGACCCCAATGGAGGGCCACGTGTTGCAAGGAGATAGAGGCCTGCAACGAAAAGAATGAAATGGAAAATGGTTTGAAATGGAATACTAATAATGTGGTTGCCGAGCTTGAGACAGTGTAAGTTGAGCCTAGCTTTTTGAGCCTAGTTGTTTGGGTCACCGACGGTGTAGGTTGAGCTTGGGTCATTGGACCTAGTTGTTGAAGTCACCGATGGGGCGTCAGACAAAGGCGTATCCCTGTGCACATATGAAAATGAAATTGAGGTCAGTTGGCCGGGGCGGTGACATCCCGCATAGGGAATTTCACCACGGTAGTGCAGGATGTCCTCGCCTACTGCTTGTGTGCCTGGTTACCCCTGATCAGGGTAACAATAATAAAGAAAAGTGGAAATGAATAAAGAAAAAGAAATGTGATTTGGTCAAGACTGGACTGATAAAATAGTCCTAAAATCCTGAAATGAAATGATAATGATGGTTTTACCTGTTTCCAGCCAGTATTCATGATTTGGTTTTGAGCCCGTGAGACATTGTGTTTTAGGCTGAATCTAGTCAAAAATGTGAATTTGAAAGTGTCGTTTTGGAAAGGAATCCCAAGTATTGAAAAAGATATGTTTTGGGAAATGAAGCATGGCTTTTGAAAGAGCATGGATTTGGGATTGAATTCCCAAATGATTTCCAGTAAAAGGAAATAGGATTTTCAAAAGAAAACCAAGTTTTCAAAAATAAAAGAAATGAGTTTTTTTTTTCAGTTTTGTCGAGATTTTGTGGTTTGTATGTTTGCGTATTGGGTGACTTAGATGTCACTCACACGTGCTTAGTTGGTTTTGAAGTGCAGATCGTGTGCAGGAGTTGGTGCTTCTAGCAGCACATTGTGATCCTGAAGGTGAGCCTTAGTTACAATTATTTAATGTTTCTGTAATTAGTGTAATTATGCTTGATATTGGGTTTTGGTACCGTACCCGGGATCAAGGCGTTACACCTAGCTTGTCTCGTTAGCAATACTTGTTGGCGGATTCTAAGAGTCGATACTCCTAGAGATTCTAGGCAGTGAGTATTGTTGGTGATGTTGGATACTAATGCTTCTCTAGAGGGAGGCGTGAATAGAGAATCTCTAATTTTTGTTAAGTTTTAACTTTTGATATGCAAATTTAAGAAGATAAATATCAATCACATAAACATTCTACCACAAGTACTCAGAGAATTTATAGTGGTTCAGCCAACCCCGGCTTAGTCCACTCCTCAAGTTCCCCACTTGAGACTTAACCCTTTTATTCAATAACTATAATTTACAAACAACAATTTACATTGCTTGTTGCCTTAAATAGCAATTTCCTTCTCCTTCCTAGAGAATCACTCAAAGCAACTTGATGGTGAGAGTAGCCCTTGCACAACTTGTGATCTCCCCCTTGCTTGTCAAGCTTTGTCGGAATGGGAGTTGAAGCTCAATATGACTTGGAGCGAAGTATGAATGGAATTTTGACTCAATCTCTTGAAGCACTTGAAGTATGATAGCTCAATTGTTTTCAGTGGTTTCTGAGGTGCACATGGACCTTAATTTATAGTGATGAGTTTACCGCTAAGTGTGACTAACAACTAGTAAATCTTTTGCTTACTGACATAAGATTCGGTATGCCGAAATTCAATCGGTCGACTGAAATCTGTAACGGTCAGGTTAATTCAGTATTCCGAAATGTTACGGTGTGCCGATTTTGCCTTCAGCTTCCTTTGTTCCTTGATTTTCGATGTGCCGTTCGATGTTCCGTATTCTCCTGATTCAGTATTCCGAAAATAATCGATATGCCGTTTTTGCTTTCAGCATCCTTTGTTCTTTGAATTTCGGTGTGCCGTCGGATGTTCCATTTTCTCCTAATTTGGTATTCCAAAAATGTTCGGTATGCCGATTTACATGTGACTTAAAAATTTACATATCTTTTCTTGTATAGTCTACCTTTACACATCAGTATATTGTTTTTACATCATGAATACAAATATATGATTTTACATCTCATAACACTTACATAAATGATTGTTTTACAATTCAATATATTGCTTTCTTCATATGGCCTTTTATAGCCACCTGTGCTTGAACACAACAAAATTGTTATCATCAAAATAAATGTAAGATTTTTCAACAATCTCCCCCTTTTTTATGATGAGAAAAAAAAAGCTCCCCCTATCAATAGGCATGTATTTATGAATGATTTATATGAATTCAGAAAATTTTTAAGTATACCATGTATCATTTTATTTTTATAAATATATGAAAACAATCATATAATTCGTTTGATATGCATTTAGATATCTTTTAAGAGGATTATATTAAAAGATTAGATAATCACATGGTTTAGATGATTATTAAAAATAAGACACTCTATGGTATGGTCTCCCCCTTTTTGTCATAATCAAAAAGATCCGCACTAAACATCAAAAGATACAAAAAAGATCATCATTGAGATCATTAGAAATTGAAGCTTGTCCTTAAAAGACAAAAAAAAAGGTGTATCAATGGCGATACAAATATTCGCACAAACACTCAAGACGCAGGAGGCAAGTCCTTTTGAAGATATTCTTGCATATCGGCATGATACTCTTCAAGTTGCTCCTGGTAGGCTTCTAACTTGGTGTGAGTGATTTTGGTGGATTCCTCAAGTCGAGTGAGAATAAGATCCATTTTCGCTTGGTTTTCTTCATGTTGCTGCTGCTGGCGAAGCTTGATGTCATTGATTTGTTGTTGAAGCATGTCAATCATCTTGGTGATGGAGTCATCATCGTCCTCAGCAGAGCTTTCGGAGTCTATTTCGACGTGAGGAGCTGAAGAGGTGGATGGAGGAATGCTTTTTGGAACCTTGGATCATTCAATGGCTTGTTCCATTTTTTCTATGGCCGACATTCCTAAGGGTTTTGTCTTGACAACCATCCTAGATTCATTGTCAAAAGGAACATCAAAGTATTCAAATAGATAGGTAAGGAGAGAGCCAAAGAATAACTTGGTTTTGACATGGGTCATGCAATGAACAATGACTCAAGCCCTATTGACTTGGATTTTCTTGGTGATGGCATAAACGACCTTACAAGTGAGTTCACTAAGTTCATCAAAATGACCTTTCTTTTGAACAATATTGGCTGCCGCAGTAATGTAGGCAATATGGCGGGATTGTTTAGTTAGCTGATTGATCTTGGTAGGTTTAAAAGTGCTCCTAGTGTTTTGGGAAATAACCTTATTGATATCCAAGTAAGACCAATTTAGGTCATAAATTGATAAGGTGATATCTACCCCAGACGAAGGAATTTTTAATAATTAACCAATAAGGACATCATCAAAGGTGATATCTATGCCAACTAAGTAGGATTGAATTAAATAATGGGAAATGGTCATATTGGCATAAAACTCAGATATAAGTTAAGGATAATAAAACCTATCACCTATGGATCCTAAAAATAGAAGAAGCATTTGAAGAGAAAACAAGGCCTCAATAGCTCCAAGTTCGGGAAAGATTACCCTTTTGCCAGTCCAAACATCTCGATTTGCAAAGCATTCTTGATGTGCACGTTGAGCTTCTTCATTTGCAAAACAAAAAGAGGGCTCGCTGGTTGGTGGAGGAGACTCTACTTGCTTGCGTTTGGGATGGCTTGCCAGTTGCTTCTTAGGGGCCATGACGTGAGAGCACCGGAGGGGAGTGGAGAGATGGTGGAGAGAAAACAGCAAGAGAAGCGTGATCAGACAGTGGTGGTTGATAGAGGAGACATCGGATGGTCTCCGGAGAGGAGAGAAAAGAGATAGGTGAAGAAAATAGGAAAGAAAAATAGGTTTTTAAGGCTTTTATCGTGGCAATCGGTATACCGAAAAATAATAGATATGCCAAAATTATGACTTGAATACGATTAGCACAGGGGATTCAGTAGACCGCTCATAAACGGTATGTCAAAATGAGAGGGTTATTGAAATTCTGATAGAGAATCGGTAAACTAAAATTTTTCGGAGTACCGAAACAGTAAGTTTTGGTCGACCGAAACAAAATCGGATGATTACTAAAAAATTCACTAGAGAATTTCGGAATACTGATGTAAATCGAAGACCAATCCAGAGAATTTCGGAATACAGATGGAAACTAGAAGACCGATCCAGAGAATTTCGGTATACCGAAATATTTCGGTGCATCGATCCTATGATTTTTATGTTAAATTAGATAATCGACAAATACCTAAGTCTCTCATAATTTTTATAAATTGTTGTTCATTTAGAGGTTTAGTGAAAATTTCCGCAACTTATACCTGAGTTGGATCAAATTCTAATTTTATATTATTTTTGAACACATTATCTCTAAAGAAATGATATCGTACTTCAAAATGTTTGGTTCTAGAGTGATGCACTGGATTTCTAGATAGGTTAATTGCACTAGTGTTGTCACAAAGAATTGGTGTAGTGGATAAAGTTATATTGAAGTCTTTTAGAGTTTGTTTCATCAACAAAATTTGGGCACAACAACATCCGACTGCAATATATTCCGCTTCTGTTGTTGAAAGGGCGACACTATTTTGCTTCTTACTAAACCATGAAACTAGAGAGTGTCCTAGAAATTGACAAGTTCCGCTACTTCTTTTTCAATCAGTTCTACATCCAGCATAATCAGCATCACTATATCCAATCAGATTTATGCTTTGTTTCTAGGATAATATAAGCCAAAGTTGATTGATCCTTGAAGATATCGAAAAATTCTTTTAATAGCTTTCAAGTGAGATTCCATAGGTGATGCTTGAAATCTAGCACACAAGCATACACTAAATGTGACATCTGGCACTGATTATCCATTCTTATTATAAACCATGTAATTATTTGCAATATTGTATAATGGTTTATTAATGGGTAATCTGTTGTTTCTTGGTTGTGTGAGGTTGTGGTTGGCTTTTTGTGCATCTGCTTGTGATTTTGGATCCATGTGGAGTCCGATTTGATGATGCATAGTAGCCTCGATTTGCGTGCCTGTCTTTTCTTCCTTTCTTTTCCTTCTTTTTCTCCTTCCTTTCCTTCCTCTCACGAGCCGCATTCTTTTCTCCCCATCCCCTTCCCTTCCTTGATCTGTGCCACCAGTAGCACTGGTCCGTGCCTCGCCGTCTCCTCCGATGCGATGGGCGGCCAGCGTGTTGCGGGTGGAGAGGAGGATAAGTGGAGGTCGCGGCATGCAGAGAGAGGAGGTAAGGGAGAGGATCGGTGCGTAACCAAGGAGGTGGTGAGCCGCCCGTGTGTTCTGCCGGCAGAGGAGGCTTCACCGGGGCATGAGGAGGTTCGCCGGAGTGTAGGGAAGGTCGCCGGGGGCTGTGCCAGGTACGCGAACCTTTCCCTTTCCTCTATTTGGTGTTTTGTTGATAGTAGGTGTAGACACCTCGATTTTGAGGTAGTTCATTGATAAGGCTCCAATTGTTGCGTTGGATATGGCTGATCCTTGCACTAATCCCTAAGCCCACAGTAAGCCCACAACCCAGTTAGAAAACCAGACCAATAGGGGAGAGCACCAACCTGGCACACCTAGCTAGCACACCAACCCAGCACACCAACCTAGCACACCAACCTAACGCACTTCCCTAGCACACATAGGTGACGCACTTATCCAGCGCACCTCCCTGGCACACATGGCTGCGACTGCTGGCTTTCCACCTTCCTTGGCTGTTACCTCTAGCAGTGAATGTGTCATGGAATATTCCAGGCTCTTCGTCTGCGAGACACTCCTTATACCCGTAACTCATCCCTGAGAGCTCCCTATAAAAGGACCTCCATAGGCACCGTTTTGGGAAACCACAAAGAGAGACCAAAAATCCTGAGAGCTGAAAATTCTGAGTGGAAATCCCTGCACCTAGCCATTTTCTACACTAAAACCAAACCTCTACACGAGCTTCTCCACCAGTCCAACAGCCTGATTTCATTCCTTGGAGCACCTTCTTGCGTCCCAGAGCCTTCCACAGCAACAAAGGTTTTCTTATCTCTGTTATCGCAAAGAAGGAACATCGTGAGGTGGGCATTCTACCTCCCATTTTTTATTGCCATTTTGGAACTGAATAAGACATGCTAAAACCTTCTGTATGATCTGTTTTACTCCATGTTTATGATGTTTTTTTTATGATATCATGATGATATTTTCCATGCAAATCCACATTGGCATTTCTAGCATGTAATCTACATATGTTGTTGTTCCATGTTGAATACTTTTACCACGCATCATGTATACTCTTGCACGGAGAAGCATGCACATTTGATCAACATTTACACATGTTTTGATTCGTTTTATGCAGATCATGCTTGTTCTTAAATATTTCACACATTTGCATGCATGAACCCATCAATTTGTTTGGCTTCAAATGCTCTGTTTCCATGGTGATTCTTGATCTTTGCACTCGCAGCATGTTTTCCAGTTTTTATCATGGCATAAGCCTTCTAGTACTTGCATAGATCTCCCTTGTATCTCTACTGGGTGGGTTCTGGATCAGTTCACAATCTGATCCAGAATCCCTGGGGCGCATATCCCTGTCGCACCAAACCCGCGCACTGATCTGGCGCACTCAGTAGGCGCACCATACTGGTCAGAGATCAGTGCACTTGCATTAGCATCATACTTGCATGGCTTTATCGCAGAGTTTTTGAGCTTGTTTTCTCCTGACTGATTCTCTGGTTTGCCAAGGTGCCACCTGCATGTTTTCAGCCTTTGATCAAACTGTTTTCCATTCGCTTTTTGCTGCTTTGTTATTCAGCTCCAGGCTGAATCTGGTAGACTGATTGCACCCTACTCCCTAGTGAGAATCATGTGCATCAGTCCATGATCCAGAGGCTTGGCTGGATCATGTTTTCTACATCTAGTTCACATAGATTGTGATCTTGTGTGAGGCTTCAGGCCCATGAGCTCAAGGTCATTGCATTGCATATTTTAACTCATTCAAAGCTTGCTTTCCGAGTTTTTTCCAGAATGATTCTGCTGCATGCTTTTCCAGAGTGCATCCTCTGATGTTTTGCTTTACTTTGCTTTCTGTGTTTTACACCCTGCATACATTACTGGCCCACCTAGACGCACATAGGTGGCGCTCCTAACTGACGCACCAGTCTGGCGCACCAAACAGGCGCAGTATCCTGTTTTCAGTAGCACACAGCATGTTTTTCAGATGTCTTGCTTGCTTTCTCGACCCGATTTGCATCTGGGTTTTCTTTTGATTTTCTTCCATGATGCATTAGGAAGGCACACCTTTGTTTTCAGCAGTTTTCCTACATCTTAGTTTGCATTTAAGCATATAGTAAGCAATGATGAGAAATCACTCAAAATGATGCAACTTTGATTATGTTTATGCAATATCTTTGCATTACGCGCTTGACCCGAAATAAAGAGTGATACTTCTGAGCATTAAGACACACCCCTACACATCATGCACCTACTAGCATAAGGCACTAAG
>JAMKQA010000041.1:0-57291 GCA_024699735.1 Posidonia australis
TTTTATGTGTAATCCAGGGCGAGAACATTGGCAAGCTGTAAAACGAATTTTCAGGTATCTTAAAGGATCCATTAATCAGGGTCTAAGATATGGAAATAATGATGATTGCCTTATCAAAGGCTATTCTGACTCAGATTTTAGAACAGATAGGGACACTAGAAAGTCTATGACTGGCTATGTGTTTACAGTGGGAAATTCAGTGGTGAGCTGGAAGGCATCTCTTCAATCAATAGTCACATTGTCATCCACTGAGGCTGAATATATTGCAATGACGGAGGCTGTAAAGGAAGGTATCTGGCTAAAAGGTTTGTTTGGTGATTTTGGCTTACACCAAGATTCTATTGACATTTTCTGTGATAACCTTAGTTCCATCTGTTTAGCCAGGGATCATGTCCATCATGAAAGGACTAAACATATTGACATAAGGTATCACTTTATCCGAGGTGAAAAGAGGGTAAAATTTGCTAAAATCGCTACTGAAGATAACCCTGTAGATTTTTTCGCCAAAGCTGTTCCAGAGAGCAAGTTTGTCCACTGCTTCAATTTGCTCTTTATCTGTGATCGTATCTAGATCAGTTTTGTTCAGCAGGGTGGATATTCAAGTCAAGGTGGAGATTTGTAGAAATGACTTGAATATATGTTTTGATAGAAAAGGGAAAAAAAAAAAACTCGGGTTGTGGAGGCTTTGTTCCCGAACGTTGGTTTTTTACCCGCTCTCCTGATCGCAGCTGTTTGGAGGACGCAGGGAGCTCGTTCGCGAATGATCGGAGTTTCTCCGTCGCGTCCGCTCATCTGCTCCTCGATTCGCTCGCGTCTGCTCCCCGATCTGCGCGTCTGTTCTCCCGATCGCTTCTGCTCCGCGTATCCACGCGTCCCCTCAACGCGTCTGTTCTTCCGCTGCGTCTGCTCCGCGCATCCACGCGTCCCCTCAACGCATTTGTTCTTCCGCTGCGTCTGCTCCGCGCACCCACGCGTCCGCTCCGCGCGTCTGTTCATCCGCGTATCCGTTCATCTACGCACCTGCTCACCCGCCTCCCTTTACTGCTATATAAGGAGGAAGCAGGGTCGGAGCTTTGGTTGTGGGACGGGGACATCTTTCTTCTTCTGGCTTCCTCGTCTGGGATATTTCATCTGGTTTAGTTATTGTCAACGTCTGTTCTTTTGTCTCGTTGACTCTGAGGAGTTGCTGCTATTTTGTTGCTACTACTGGTAGAAATTTCATATTGAAATTTCTGCGATTTGTACAAGAGTTATACTTTTGGTCTGAGCTGTATTATTCTGAAGAATAGTGATACCTATCTGCCCTGCCTGTGGAGGTAGCCCTTTCTTGGGTGAACTACGTAAATTTACGTGTTTGCTTTATTTCTGTTCTTCATTTTATTTTCTTGTTGATCTAATCCTTAAACTTAACAGTTCCCTTCTTTCAATAACAAATGTACGGAGATTTTCCCTACACAATACATCAATAGGACCCACTTTTTTCCTAATTGAGGCAGTAGACTTTGCAGTTCCACTACTTGAAGATGCAATTATTTTCTTTTGTCGATGTGTAGCAACAGACTCATTAGGAAGGTTGTTGCTTCCATTAATTTTATCTCCATCTGATTCTACATCACCAAATGTAATGTTAGGCTTCCTCTTTTTGCCTCTGTTTAACTACTTCAACATCATATCTGCAATGACTATTATTGTCTTAGGACATTTGCTAACATCAAGTTAGCCTCCAATCAAATGCTCCTCCTACCTTTTAATTCAACATTTGAAAATCTTTCCACAAAGTAAACATTGCACAGTATTCTTGTTACCAAGAGTTGGTCACCATGCATATTTCTTTCGTGGATTATCTGACTTAGCTCTTCTTGATTTATCATGTGCTAACACAGGATCAATAGCAAGATGCAAGGAGAATGATGCTTCTTGTACTTTATCTTGTGGGGATGTTGGAGAGTTCTCTTCTTGTGACATCCTACAATTTATTTATCATTCTAAATGAATACACGCAATTGAGCATAATAATGAAGGTAACATAGTAGTACTGTAGTTAGTAATGTAGTACTAGTGTACTACAAAATGAAAAAAAGAAAACACATAGTATCAGGCAAAATCTAGTACCAAAATGAAAAAATAAAAAAACTGAAACCATACAAAAAAATATCAAACAGTCTAATTCAACTGGAAGTTTGGAACTGGAAATCAGAAGAGGTAGTAACGAGTTTGAAAGATGAAAAACATACCTTGAAGAGAGAAGAGTGAAGACGGAAGGCCGTGTACCTACTGGTGCTGTCGGAGGAACTGACGTTGTCGGAGGAAGGAGATGGGAGTAAAGGCTTCGTCGACAGTTTCCGTTGCTGTCTACACTCGAGAACGTTGTCGGAACCATTGTCGAAGAAAAATTGTGATGATGGGTGCCACCAAAATAGACAAAAGGGTGCCAGAGTACATTGTTTTCACCGTAGGAAGCTTCGTCGAGAGTTTCCATTGTTGTCCATGTTGGAGAACGCAACCGCGATCAGCCGTCGGAAGCTTCGTGGGTTTTGGATTCTGCCGAGAAGCAGTCAAAGAGACGAAGGAGGAGGAGGAACTGTTGATTTATTTTTAGAGATATTGTTGATTTATTAAACCTATACGGATTTAATTTCGGATCTGGATCCATTTTTTTATGCCAAAACGTCTAGGCGACGCTAAGGCGTATTCCAAGCACCCGCCTGCTCGTTGGAATCGTCTTTTGGCCAAGGCGTCTCCACGCCTGGCCTGATTATGAAGCCAGGGCGCCACTTAGGTGCCTACCGTGATAACAATGTATGAAACTTTAAGGAGTAATTATCATTGTATTTTTTTTTTGTGATCTATGTTTCTTACATTCTGACTTGGAAAAGAAAGCTTAGTTTTAGGTTATAATTTATTAGTTTTGGTTCTCTCAAATCTGACTCAGATTTTTCCTCTTGCAGACATCTTCTCTATTTGCAAGAAGTAAAAGAGGTACTTTCATCTTTTGAAGTTGAAACCATTGTTATCTTTTATTAGGGTAAACTTTGCCCCAGTAAACATCAACAGATAAATGCACCTAATTGCTTGATACTTATGCCAATGCAAACACCTGTACTTCACAACTCACAAGGGAACACCTAATTAAAAATTGAAGATAAATGGGGCACTATTCCTACAATTAACATGACTTAGATAAACAAGGTATGTCCATACCTTCTAATTCAAAAAAAAGAGATTTCTTTAGTTCCTTTTTTTGGTTCTTCTCTCCTTTTCAACTTCTTCTTTTTCTTTACTGTACATTTCCCCTCTTCTCTTTATACAAACATTTGCAAAAAAACGATAGAGACGTTTTGCCATGTCGTGAACCTTGGAAAGATGAATGGTAAACATTAGACCCAGAAAAGGAAGTAGATTCTCACTGGTGGAGGAAGTATCTTGAGGAAGTCTTAACTCTCAACTCTTAATTTACTCTTGAACTCCCTTGATTATAATGGCAACCTTCTTATGTAGGTCGAACACAGCAATTTCACTGGTCACCAATTTTCTAAATCCATAACGTAATGTGACATCCCTAAAGATGAAGGGCCAACATAGGACCCAGGAAAGTTCCTTGCAAGCACATGACCTGTGGTGGTCTTAACTTCCATTTCTTAACTCCTTAATGTCAACCATTTGAGGATGGTGGATAAGCCTCATGGGTCTGGATGTTTGCCAACAAGTTGACATTGACTGTTTTTGGAGATGTGGATGAGCAAGAGAGTAATGAGTGGGAAGTGATGGGCGATTTGGAAAATGCTGCCACATGCAATTTGGTGGCCACATTGGTTAGAACGTGATCACAGGAATTTTCAAGGTGTCTCTGCAGATCAACAGGAATGGAAGGAGGTCAGAGTGGACCCCTTTCTATGAGGATTATGGGGTCTTGGATGCTGTTTTTGCTGCCTGGCTTGCTGTTCTTTTTGCAAACTGATAGGGCTATGTTGGACTGTATACTTTTTCAGTCTTTAGTGTCATCCTTTTTTGTTTCTCTCATTTGTTCTGTTCTTTCCTTTACCTTATCATCTTGATAAGGACTTTGTTGGTTTTGTACTTGTTTTTCTGTTTCTTTCTGTTTTAATAAATTTTTTCTTCATTGCTCAAAAAATGCAAAAACTCATTAATGCCAACTCACCTATGTGAAGTGAATTACAAAGCCTCTTATCTTTGTTGGGCATGAGTAATTTGCGATTTTCTTACTATAGATAATTTTTCATAGTGTATGTACATGTTGAAGTTTACAGGGGCAAAAATGCAGGAATTATTAGTCGTAGACACACTAAAAGAAACACTGATGTCTCCTTGCTCTGAGATTTGAATTTATGCAGACACTGGGAAATCCCTCACCCGAATGACTCTTGAGGAACCAGATGAACAAGATATAAAAGATGTGATCAAAATTACCAGTCCACAGGACTATATTTTACTGCTACATGAACTTAAAGATGAAATAGTTCAGACATGGGGGGCTGATGACCGAATAACAGCGCTCAGATTATCCATAAAGGCAAGCATGCTACTTGATAACTTTTCATTTGTATCTTAAAATTTTTAAATTCTAATTTCTGTTTAGCCTTATCTCTCGTGTATCTTATAATTAGGATTGTAGTTTGTTTTGAACTGAAAGATAATCCCAGGCACTAGTTGATTTTAGGTTACTTTGTTGTGTTTTGGAGAACCAAGGCAAATGGTACTTGAGGGTGTTATTTTGGGCATTGATCATGGGAATGTAATCTGAACAAGAGACAGAAGAGGAGCCAAACAAGACTAGTGACCCACATGCACGATCAGGGAAATAAAACTATTAAAGGGAACCTAGAATAGAAACAAAAAGAAGGGTGCATTTAATCATCTGGATGAAAATACCTTTGGAAAGTACCAAAAGGTGAAAGTCTCAACCATGTCAAGGAGGCAGTGACACAGACCTGGACTGATTTTTCATGCCTTTGTTTGAGTCTAACTCAATGCTGAGACTTCTAATTGGGTGTTGCTGGGAGGAGACCAACCATGTTGAGGAGGCAGTGGCACAGACCTGGGCTGATTTTTCATGTCCGGACTTTGGTCTGGCTCAAGGCTGAGACTTCTATTTGGATGCTGCTGGGAGGGGATCCCTAATTTTCAATGTTTCTTTGCAGCTTTCTGTTTTCCTTTTGTTTTGATGCCGTGATAATGAATAATTGAGTTGCTTATTGATGGATAAATAGGATTACAAATATAGATAAGTATTGTATACTCTAACATAAATAGATATCTATTTACTCATTAGTCTAAGTTAAGACACACACACACACACACACACACACACACACACACACAACTAATACTCTCCTTCAAGATGGAACATATATATCAATAATGTCCAACTTGTTACAAATAGTTCCAAAAACTCTACTGCTCAATCCCTTAGTGAATATATCTACAATTTGCTTTGAGGATTGAGTATAGAGTATAGAAATCACTCCTCTCATCACCATGTCACGAACGAAATGGCAGACTACCTCAATGTGTTTGGTTTGCTCATGAAAAGTAGGATAGTTGGCTATAGAAATCACAATTTGATTGTCACAATATATGGCCATAGGAGTCTGAATGATGAAACCAAGCATACTTAAGAAAGATCTAAGCCACATCATCTCATATATAGTTTGAACCAAAGAGTGATACTCTATCTTAGCATTGGACCTGGATACTACGTTTTGTTTATTACTTGGCCATGTAATCAAGTTCCCTCAACGTAAGTGTAGAAATCCGAGATAGATTTCCTATCCCCATTGTTACTTGCATAGCTTGAATCAATCTGTAAGTGGCTATGTCTCATGTAAATCAAGTTTTTTCTTGGAGCATCTTTGACATAGGTGAGTATACAAAGTGTTTCCTGCTAATGAATTAATCTGAACTCATGCATAAATTGATTGAAAAGACTGACCGTATAGGCTATATCTAGCCTCGATATCGTTAAGTAAATCAGTTTCCCAATCAAATGTCTGTATTGTCCAGGATCCTTCAGAAGCTTTGATGTACTGTCCTAGAATGATGGAGTAAGTTCTATAGGTGTGCTCTCATGTTTACAACCCAAGAGACCGGTCTCTTATAACTAGTATAGTGTATATTTTCTTTGTGACAATGACATCCTCACTTGAAATAAGTAAATTTAATGTCTAGAAAGTATGTTGGCCTATCCATGTTCTTAGTGATGGATATTTTCTCAAGTACTCTTTAGTGTCTAACATGGCTTCAATGTTACTTGCTGTCAACAAAATATCATCAACATATATCGCAAGAATCACACAACTAGCACTTGTCTTCCTGTAGAAGACTGATCCATAATACATCTAAGAAAATTACCATTTGTCACTATTCTGCTGAACTTCTTGAACTATGCCTGTGGACTTTATTTAAGTTCATAAATAATCTTCTTGAGCATGCACACTCTATTTTCCCTATGAGCAACATATTCTGGAGATTGTTCCATAGAAACTTACTTTGTTAAGTCGTCATACAGGAAAGTATTTTTGACATCTATCTCAAATAGCTTCTATAACTGATTAATTGCCACAGACAATAGTATTCTGTTGGAATCGAGACGAGCCATTAGTGAAAAGATCTTAACATAGTCAACCTCATATGTTTATGATAAGGGACGAGCCACTAGATGAGCCTTGTAACAATCCATTGAGTTATCTGGTTTGTACTTCACAGTGTACATCCATTCAGAAGTAACTATGCTTGTTTCTAAAAGATAGGTCACAATTTCCTATGTACCACGTGATTGTAATGCTTCCATATTCTCATCCATGACCGCTTTACAGTGTAGCATTTGAATAGTATCTTGGTAGTTTCTAGGTATAGACTTAGAAGAAATAGATAAAGCAAAACTACAAAAGTCAGAGTGAAGGTTATCATTGGATACAAAATTAGAAATTGGATAGATAGTGGAGAATCTTTTACTTTTTTGTAGTACAATAGGCAGGTCAAGGTTTGATATGATGGAGTCGGGGACGTTTGGATCTGCAGTTGTGGTTGAGAATGGTTTAGTTGGAGGAGGCAGAAGTGACTGTTGACGGCGACGATAAATCTGCAATGGACAATGTTTTTGATTGTTTACACTATTAGAGTGACCGTCTATAGGGATAGGAGTAGGCAATGGGACACATTTAGGTTTTGCATCACTCGATTTAAAATATACTTGAGACTTTAAAAAAGTAATGTCAGCAGACATGTAACAACTCTTGATGGGAGGATGGAAGCAATACTATCTTTTTTGTGTGCGAGAGTATCCAACAAAGACACATTTGATGGATCGAGGAGATAATTTGTTAAGACCAGGAGACAAATCTTGTATAAAGACGACACATTCAAATACCCGTAGTGACAAGCAGAATATTTCAGACTTGGGATGAGGTATCTCACCACTTAAGGGTGAGGACGGCATCCTATTTATTAGAAAGGTGACGGTGAGAATGACATTAGATTATAAGTGTTTTAGTATTTTCATTTGCAACATAATGGTGTGAGCAACAACTAAGATATGTTGATGTTTTCTTTCCGTTACATTATTTTATTGTAAAGTATGTGGACATGTGGTCTGTTGTATCCAGAAAAGATTGAAAATCTTTCTGAATAAATTATAGTGCATTATCAGTTTGTAAATATTTTGGAGTAATAGAGAATTGATTTTTTTTTGTTAGAAACTGTTGAACTACGGGTATAAAATGAAGACGATCTTTTAATAAGTACATCGATGACGTACGAGAATGACTCATTAATAAACATATTATAATATTTATGACTGTACATAGACTGAACACGACTTAGATCCTAGACATTACAATGAATCAAATCAAATAAATTCTGACTCGATACTAACCGTTGACGCTTGTAGGTAACATGATGTTGTTTATCTAGTTGACAGGACTCACGATCAAAAGATGACATGGACAACCATGAAACAGCTTGATGGAGTTTTTGAGTCGACGGATGACCAAAATAACAATCCACAAGATAGATGGCTCTGATTGAGATACAAGTGCCTGTAGTTCACATGGAATCTCGTCCCAAACAAGTAGGTATATGCCATCTTCACGTTTATAGTTCAAATCGATTTTCTTCCTCATTTGCAAATCTTGAAAGGTACAATAAAAGGGAAAGAAAGTCACAAAGCACATTAATTGAGTGGTAAAGATACTAATAGATAATAAATTTATTGAAAAATGAGGTACATGAAGAACATTGTCCAGTTTGATTTGAGAAGAAGCTTGAATTGATCATTTGCCAGAAACAGAACATGAATGGCCATCGGTAATCATAATAGAGGGTATATTGAAAAGGGTAGATGGGCCAATGAAAAGGTCTCATGTACTTAACATGTGAGAGGAAGCTTCAGAGTCTAGGATCTAAGAATTGTCTCTAGAAGTAATCATTGTGATACTCGTACCTGAATGAGAAGCATAAGTTGCTGTGATAGAGGAATCAGTGGCCTGAAGTTGTAGAAATCGCGTGTAGTCAGCTCGAGATATGGTGACAGTTTGATCTGTAGAAGTGGTAGTAGCTGTTGCAAAAGATGACTCAATGGTGGTGGTATTTGTCTACTGTGGCTAGCCAAACTTGTCTTAACACTTCTTAGAACGATAACCTAGATGTTTATAATACTGGCAATGAGATCCACTCCGATCCTTCACCAATAATTTACGAGATGTTATGGAGATTGATGCAAAGAAACGATCTAATTGGTCACAAAACAATAAGGAACGGTGACCTATTTGTCATACAAACAGTTCGAAGACTGCACAAACATTGTCTGGTAATCAAAACACACAATCTGGAGGCACAAACACATGTAGATATCACGTATCTACGCACAAATGAAGAGATTTAATTTATAAAAGGTTTAGAGCATGGTTGAAAGGTGGAGTGGGAACAGAGCTAGAGGGCCTGATTATGCCTGTTGGCTGGCCTAAACGGCCTGGTTAAGGCTGTTGGCGGCCCTGGAGGGCATGGTCAGTGTTGCCGACGGGCCTGGAAGGCCTTGTTAGGGCAGCCGACAACCTTGGAGAGCCTGTCTTGGCTTTTCGATAGCCTTGGAGGTAGCCTGTCCTGGGATGGCCAGCGGTAGGAGAGGTGCTGGTGGTGGTTGATCGGTGGTGGAAAAGGAGGAGGGGTGACGGAGGAGGTCGACGGTTGGCTGGTGGTGTTGGACGGCTACCTAGGTTTTCCTAGGCTCTGGTACCATGTGATGATGAATAATCAAGTTGCTTATTGATGAATAAACAGAATTACAAATATATAGATGAGTATTGGATATTCTAACATAAAGGGGTATTCATTTACCCATAAGTCTAAAATAAAACTCTAACACACACACACACACACACACACACACACACTACTAACAGATGCGTTTATGGTTTTTTTGATGGTAAATTGCTGGTCTAATCATCAATTTTTTTTTTGGGTGCCTCTAGTTTAAAGTGAGGGCCTATCTTACTCTTCCTTTCAAACTGGAATTAACTTCAGGTACAAATAATTTGAAAAATGAAAGGGTGTTGGTATTAAGGATTTGGACTCAATACTTTTATTTGTACTGTTCTTAGACATGTTGTTTATTATGATCTTTATAATGATTTATGACACAACCTCATGACCGTAGACTCTAAACATGTGATACATGTGATTGTGACGTTAGACTTGAAATGTATCACCGGCTAGTTATGCCATTAAACACTTCAAGTTTTCTTTTGAATCACTCCAACAAAGCTTTCTTTCATACCATCGAATAGAAAATTTGCTCATGGACATTGTTGGTTCATTTTTTAGTACTCCACTCAGCTCTCTGATAGTAGTTTTCTCATGCATGCTCAGGCTGCAAGGCTTTTGATGGACACGACGGCTTTGCAATGTTATCCAGCATTATTTATTTTGGTTACAGAATTGCTGGATATGCTTGGGGAATTAGTCTTTGAAAGGATTAAAAGGAGAGCTGAATATGCTGATAATGGGACTTTGATATGTTCTTTGGCAGGTCTGTTCTGCATCATTAACTTTCCAGTTTTCACCAGTGCCATTCCTGTCTTCTACATACTTATAGAAGAAAGCTTTTTTACACCTCGTTGCTGAGGATATATCTATCTATTATACTTGATTGGTAATTTATGTTTTAGATCTGTTATGGAGTGAAAATAGTGTGTATACAGGAGGGTTATTAGGTAGCTAGTAACCACAACCTTCCCTCGCATAGGACAGAGTTAATGTTCCTTTTTCTTACCACACCTACATCAGAACCTACTCAAAATTCATGAGTAGAAAGGGCATTGTGCACACTTTCAACATGCCTTGAAGAATTATTTGAATGTCGTAAATGCCAGGGGTTAAAACATGCTAATTAAGTTAGGAATTGACAATTAAAAAAATGTGGCTGTCATAAAAATAGAAATTGAGAACTAGTTGTTATCCAAGTCAAGGTTATTGTGCCTATCCAAGCCCATTTGGGGTCATTAGTTGGAATTTTGCAAATAACCTCTGAAAAGTTTGCAAGGTCATGCATTGGCATGTTTTTCCAAAGTATCATAGAGGTGGCCACAAGCTTCCAAAATATACTTGGAGAGGGCTATGTATACTTCCAGGGACTTTAACAGGCTTATGATTATATTACTTATAAGAGGCTTATGAGCCTATTTTTTCCACTCTTGTGGACAGCTTCTTTGCTTTGATTTTATCATGGAGGAAGCTATTATGTGGGGGCTCTTGACTCATGGAAATGTAAATTTTTTGTTTTTTTCTTCCTTAGATCTTTATAAGGAATGTACATATTCTTTTTGGTTTTCGTACATAATGGAAATCTTTTCTTCTTCTCAAAAGAGAAACCTGTGTCAAGACTTTCTGAAGTAGGCTTATATTATTTGCTTGTATGATCCACATTTTGCCTTTATCTTTGCATCCTGCAGAGAACTTTGTCTCAGGCGATGTTTGCACGAATGCAAAAGAGACCTGCACTAACTGGTTTTGCAAAATAGGTTCAATACATGAGCTTCTTCCACGCATGTGATAATCTTTGCCTTGTTCATGTTTTACATGTTGTACTTGATTTGCTTGATTCTTGCTCTATATTCTTAGGGTCTCAATATTTTCTTTCATCAAATTCGAAGCACATTCTCATCTTCCATTTTTATTTTGTTGTTTAACACATAATTTAGAGATTTCATTTTCAAACTTGATTTTTTAATGTCATTTTTACAAATGGACTTAATCTATGATTTCATGGCAAGTATGCCCACTATCATTTTAGTTAATTTTTTCCCATATTGCTAATTGCCCTCTTTACTTTAGGGGATTACAATAGCAGGATCATAATCTGTACTTGGAAAACAAAATAAGTTGGAGATCAATTGTACAACGAATAAAATTCATCGAAATTTCGAAAATCTGGCATTAAGCTCAACAACTTGGTGTAACAACAGCCAATAAATGAAATAATGACATTTTCAACCCAAAAGCATTGGAAAACTTGAGACTTGAAACACACATATAACGACAATGTTAATTGGGAGCCTTATTCTAAGCAATATGAAAGATGAAGACGTTTAAAGTGTGAGCACAAGCTTGGGCTGCTATTCAAAAGGTACAGCAACCAGTGAGGTGAGAATCAGCTTAGATGAATGGGACGATATGCTGAAAATTTAGTGTACACAACTTCTGCAAAGTTCTGTCCGGGGATAACGGCTGGCAAATGAGTGTGCCTACTTGGAAAGGTGCAAAAATTGTTTGGCATGTTTGAACTCCTAAAGTCGAGGTTGTTCTTCATGTGGTTTCAAGGCAGAGGGCTAATCAAATGGTTTAGAATCAATTGTTGCATCAATGAAGATGCAACTTGTGAGCTCTGGAAAGATAGTCACCGATATTGCGGTTTCCATTTCGAAAGCTCACTTTCACTTGGGACATCACTTCCAACATTTCATTTGCAGAATTTTGGGTTACCTTAAGCAGGAAATTCAAAGGAAAACATGGCTGCAGCTAGTGAACTATCTCACATGCCATATGCTGGGTCATATGGTCAGAGAGGAGTAATCTTGTTTTTAATGCCAAGTTGGCTTATCCAAAGAATGCAAGTTAAAGGGCTAGAAACTAGTGGAGCCCCGGAGGCTTTAGTCTTTGTTAGAAGAAAGAGAAAACTAGTGTATATCATTGATCAAGGACTGATTACATATATATATAGGTTAGGGTATCCATATGACATAAACGGACATCCATATATCCATATATTACTAACTAGTAACTCTAACACTCTTCTTTAAGTTAGATCATACAAATCTATCATGCCTAATTTATTACAGACAACCTTGAACTACTTACAAACATAGCTTTAGTAAATACATTTGTAAGTTGGGTAGAAGAAATAATAACAGGAGTAGTAATCAATCTATCTATAATAGTATTTTTGATAAAGTGACAGTCTACTTTAATATGTGTCGTCTTTTCACAAAACACAGGATTGTTAGTGATATATATGGTTGTTTAGTTGTCACAGAATATAGGCATAGTTCTTTTAAGAGGAAAACCAATTTCAGTCAGAAAAGATCTAATCCACATCATCTCATAAATCGTATGTGTCATAGTTCTATATTCTGCCTCAGCATTCAATCGAGAAACAACATTTTACTTTTTACTTCTCCAAGTAACCAAACTACCTCTCACAAACGTGCAGTATCCAAAAGTGGACTTCTTGTCTCATTGATTTCCTACATATCCTAAGTCAGAGTAGTTAGTAACATCAAGATGACCATGGCAACTGTAGTGTAGACCTCTGCCAGGAGAACTCTTTAGATAGGATAGAATTTGTAGATATGCCTTCCAATATACGTTCTTTGGTTGATGCATGAACTGACTGACCAATTCAACTACAAAGGTAATATCTGAACGAGTTATAATAAGATAAATTAATTTTCCAATTAGGTGCTTGTATCATCTTGCATCTTCGAGCGTCTTCGAGGCTGTGTTCTACAAATCTATGCCAGGATCAATAGGCGAGTTAGAAGATTTGCAGCCAAGCATGCTTGCTTTCTTCAGTAAATCAAGCACATATTTTCTTTGTGATAATACTACTCTATCTTAAGCACTAACAATCTTAATCCCCAAGAAGTATCTAGGTCTATCCAAATCTTTTGTCACAAAATGTTTCTTGAGGAATTTTCTATTTTCATCAACGTTTGTTCTGTCACTATCAGTAATTAGGATATCATCCACATAAACAACTAGAATAACACAACCAATATCTGATAAATATAGAGTGATCAGAGTTGCACATTTGAAAATCGAATTGCATTGCAACCTTACTAAACTTGTTAAATCACACATGTGGACTTTGCTTGAGGTCATAAATCACTTTCTTTAACTTGCACACGTGTGTCTTGCCTTGAGCAACATATCTTGAAGGTTGCTCCATGTATACCTTCTTAAGAAGATCACTATAAAGAAAGGCGTTTTTGACATTACATTGATACATAGACCAGTTCTGATTAACTCCAACAGAGAATAGGATTTTGATAGAGTTGAGATGTGTAACTAGAGAAAAGGTCTCAAAATAATCAACTTCATATGTCTGAGTGAAACCGTACGCATCAACTGAGCTTTATATTTATCAGTGGTTCCGTTGGTGTTATACTTTATAGTAAATATCGAACGACAACTTACAATCTTAGCATTCGTCATTCAAGATCTCATGTCCCATGAGATCTAAGGGCTGACACCTCCTCATTCATTCGCCATTCAAGAATTTGTGACGCTTCTTGATAAATCCTAGGTATAGAAATCGATGACAAAAACAAAGTAAAAGTCCGATACATAAGATGTAGGTGATCACATATAACAAAATGAGAGAAGGGATGTACAGTAGAATGAGTATCTTTTCGGAGGGTAATAGGAATACAAGCTCAGAAGTTGTAGTGGAAGGAGTTGGACCTACATCAGAGGAAATAGGATGATTGGTTCCTTAAGATGTTGACTGTACATGTTGTCGTGGTCGCCTAGTATAGACCTAAAGAGGTTGAGCAGTAGTAGTCTCTGTCTCGATCATCGGAACCTGATAGGAATAACAAGAGGAAAAGGAATCGAAGAGTTACTTGAAGAAAAAGAAAAAGGAGTGGTCTCAAAGAAGGTGACATTTGTAGAGACATGATATTTTCTATGCACTAGATCATAGCAGCGACGACCTTTTTGAGTCCACGAGTGATCCACAAACATACAATGAATGGAATGGAAAGAAAGTTTGTCTAGATTAGGACGAGTATCTTGGACAAAACAAACACAATCAAAAACTTTGGCGGTAAAGGAAAAAGAGACTTCTGAGGAAATAAAAGATAATGGGAAATGTATCTATGAGTAGACAAAGGTATTCTATTGATCAGATAACACACAGTAAGAACTGCATTAGCCTACAACTGCTTTGATACCATGTTGGAAGAAAGAGAAAACTAGTATATGCCATTAATTGAGGACTGTTTACATATATATAGTGGTTAGGGTATCCATATGACATAAATGGATATCTATATACCATATATTGCTAACTTGTAACTGTAATAGTCTTCAACTATTTGCAGCTAGATTAGTGGTGTGCATGCATAGATCTCTAGGCTCTAGCTAGTTTTTTGTTGAGCTGATGTTAGTGTTCTGTTAATCCTTTGTCCTTCTCTTTTTTTGTGATTGTGAAGGTATCTTACCTACTTTGTAAACTTGTCAGCTAATTCATCAATAACATTTATGGTGGTTATCCTACCTTTTCCCCAAAAAAGAGTGTCTCAAACCAACCATATTTGCTGGAACATAAAAACGATTCTTATTTAGAAGGATTTGGATTGTCTATGGAAGCAAAATTTTAAGAAGTTGTATGATCAAATTATAGGAGAAGAGCAAAAGGGAGACAGTTGGAGCAGATTCCAGGAGGAGATGAGGGACAAGGCTGAAGGTCTTGGAAAGATTCGGCAAGAGAGTTGGATCAGAATTGAAGGACTTCTAGGCACCTTAGCTGGAGAGTGTGCTCGTTAAGGTCCACAACTGGCACCATCCATGGTGATGCTTTGACCAAGGAGCTTGTGAGGTGATTTTATCCCTATGGCTTGGGTTGGGGAAGATACCAAGGCTTGGCTTTTCAGATGAGCAAATATAGGAGGAGGCAAGAAAGAACAAAATGCTCTCATATTCTGTGGAGGGCAAATCCTAAGAGTTGTACACATAGAAGGGATGTGGCCATCTTTAAACAAGGTGGTGAAGAGTACTAGTTACAGTACAATGTGTTATAATTGGGCACATACTTGTAACTCACAAGAAATATACCAAATACACAGTAACAAATTTTCTGATTGGTAACATTCGATTAAATTCAAAAAAAAGCCAATACAAGAGCTGGTAGAATGGATGCCTAAAAAGGCATCAATAAAAACAAAGGCAAGGTATAAAAGAACAAAAAGGAGTAGAAAAACAAAAGATAGGAAAATAAATGTAAAAACATTACACAATTCTTCAAGAGTCATACTATCTTCACTTGTTTTTATACAAACAATTCAACTGTTTGAAGTAATGTTAATTTATTCATTGCAGAATAGTTACAACATATTGTCTTTAATTTGCGAGTGATTGTTCAGATATCTGGAGCTCTCTATTTTACGCTGTTGGCGCTTCCTGCATGAGCATCATAGTCATTACCTCCATCGCTTGACAATGATGATGAGAGGCATTGCAGACCCAATTGCATTTTCCTATTGTAATCTTTACATGGCTCATTGTGCACAAAGTCTAAATCAAGATGACATAGGTAAGTACGAAGATTACGTTTCCGACCTACATTACTGAAAAGAGCGTGCCTCCATTCATCTAGTGCTTCTGGAAAGCCCACAAAGATACTGTTATGTGATTGATGCTTGTATTACAAATAATACTGATCTGTCAACTGAAAGTGCTGATTCATCACTATTTGAATATCGTGTATGTTTCATTAATGGTTTTTAGAGTCATTTATACATGAATATCATTTTCTTTTTCTTATATAAACTTTTTATTACTTGACAAGTGTTAGACTCATTGGATATGTGTGTGTGTGTGGGTTAATGGGTTATTCCATATCTATTTATCTAATAACTCTATAAATATGTAATCACCTTTTCATTGGAGAATTAGTTTTTCTGTTATCCACTCCCTAATCTCACATGGTACTAGAACTTAGGGTTTAGGATCCATCAAAACAAAAAAAAAGGGAAAAGAGAATGAGAAGAGCCACTGTCGGCAACAATAAGTGGCACGGCCTTCATCTAGTCCTCAACCAGGCTCGCCTGTCCTCCATAGCCACTGTCAAGTCTTTCTTTTCTTTCCCTATAGTTGTTGGCCTCTCCCTTTTTTTGTTCTATTGATTGTGTGTTTTTAAGAGGTTTGTGCTTCGTTTGTGTCGATTAACACTGTTTTCGTCAAAATCAGACTGTTATAACATTGAAATCATGACATCCCGTGAGTCGATTGTAAAGAATCTTAGTGGAACATTTGAGAAATTAAATGGTAAAAATTGTCTGTTGTGGTCCTAGAGTTTTGAGACCTTTATAGTCGCCCACAGGAAGATACAACATGTTACACATTCACCTCCTGATACGAAAGATGCTACCTATGAAGATTGGCATACAGATGACAGTGCAATAGTTTCACGATTGGTAAATAGCATGGAGTCTAGTATTGCTCACGGTGTGATGCTACTTTGCATTGTCGAGAAGGTCTTGGACACTTTGAAGACCACCTATTGGCATGTGAAGAATATATCTAGAGTTTTTAAGATCTATGAACACCTTTTCATACTCTATTAGAGAGACAGTTCAGTTCAGGATTACTACACTAATCTTAAAGGATTATTAGATAAGCTTGATGTCTATTAGTCATTGGTTGTTGATGTCAACAAGATGAGATAGTATAGAGATGAGCTAGCTGTGGTTGTATACCTTTCTAGTCTGAATCTTGAGCTTTCTTCTCAAATTCGTAGATAGATTCTCGAAGTTGATACAATTCCCGATCTATGGACTATCTTATCTAGAGTCCTATAGATTTCTACTACTACACCAACTTCCGTCTCAAATTGGTCAGCCTTAGCTGTTACTTGTGGTCATAGTATGGCCAGAGGAGGTGATCGTGGTGGTCATGCTGATGGAGGAGGGCGACGTCGTTGTGAGTATTATGGTCAAATCAACCACAGATTTGATAGGTGTTGGGACAAGTTTAGTCGATCAGCGTAGACTAAGGTCACTACAGAGACTTATACTACAGTTACATCCGCTGATTTTGCCACAACATTATTATCATCAGCCACTTGGACAGTGCCCATACCTCAGGATGAGTATGCAAAGTTCCTTCAGTTTTATGATCGACAGTCCTCTTCCATGGCATCACATGCCACTATCTCTACTTTAAGTACATATGACTACTTTATTAGTCACTAAAGATATTTCCTAAATCATCGACTCAGGTGTCTCTTCTCATATATGTTAGGTATACAAGGCTTTTTTACCCACTTGTCTCAGTTATCTAATATCTGATTTGTTTTCATAGTCGATGGTCGTACCTATTCGATTTTCGAACAAGACACTGTTCATATCTCTTCTCAAATTATATTAGACAAAGTTCTTTATGTATCTGACTTTTCATTTAACTTATTGTCTATTAGTGCTATGACTAAATAATTACTGTATTGTGTAATCTTCTTCGCTTTCCACTATGTCTTTCATGATTTACAGACAGGAAAAAAGATTGATTTGGAGTGTGAATGTGGATATGGAGTATATATGCTGATTCAGGATGAGGTACCTTGGAGTCTAGTGTCACTTGCTTCCACAGTGAAGTCATCGTTTCTATGGCATCTTTAATTGTGACATGTCTCATTGGAAACTTCAATAGGCACTTCCATGGATCTCTGTTTCCTCTTTTGAGTGTGAGTTGTATCAGTTGAGTAAGCATCACCATGCTATCTATCGTTGTCTACATTTTATTAGTAGTCAGTGCACCTTTGATTTAGTGCATTATGATGTGTAGGGCCCTGTTAGGATTTTATCTGTGTCTGGTTAAAAGTATCATATTATGTTTATTGATAATTTTCATGTGTCTATTGGGTTTATTTGATAGGGATAGAATCAGTGTGCTTGATGTAATAAATTTTTTTTTATTACACTTCATAGCAAAATAGTATGGCAGAACATAAACATCGACATATTCTAGATGTAGTTTGCATCATTATGCTGTAAGTGGGTGCCTTAAAATACTTATGGTTAAATGTTATTCTTATTGTGTCATATCTAATAAATAGGATGCTCTTTACACCTTTTGGGGGAGAAATCCCACTTAGACATTTGCACCTTGATGTGGAATTTTTTCTTTACCTTCAAGAGTGTTTGGTTGTATTGTCTTTGCTTAGGATTCGTATTTAAATCTTGATAAATTGTCTCCTTGTTCTATTAAATGTGTCTTTGTTAGATACTCTCGCACACAACGAGGGTATCGTTGTTTTGTTTCAACCACTCGTAAGTATATTGTATTTGTAGATGTCACTTTTTTCGAGTCTCAGTGTTTTTTTGAGGATAATGATTCTAGTTTTGATAAGGTACCTTTCCTTTCTCTTGTTAAGCCATGTGAAAGTACTGTTAAAGACCCAGCTACTATGGAATAGGAGGAAACTCGTCTTTTAAAGATATATTGTCATCGCCAACAACTTTCTTTGCCACCTTCAACTAAGTCGTCTTCTACGCTCATAGATTTGTCACCTACTGACCTAGACATTTCTATTGTTTTAAGGAAAGGTACATGTTCCATCACAACTCATTCTATATCATATTTTGTTATTTATGCACCCATCTTTTCGCACCTTTGCCTTGTCTATTTCTTCTTGGTTCATTCCTAAGAACTATCAAAAGGCTCTCCTTATCCCTCATTGGAAGGCAACTATGTATGACGAAATGCAGGTAATGCTGTCATGTGGCACTTAAGATCTTGTTACTCGACTTAAAGGAATCAACATAATCACTTGCAAGTGGGTGTTCATTGTCAAGTGTATGCTAGATGGGGCTATAGATTGGTACAAGGCATGACTAGTTGCACGTAGATTCATTTAGGAGTATGACGTAAATTATGTAGAGACCTTTTTGCCTGTTGCTCGGCTGAGCTCCATACAAGTCCTTTTATCTATTGCTATAAACCAACCATCAGAGCTTAGTCAGTTGGATGTAAAAAAATGTTTCTTATATGGTGACTTAACTGAGTAAGTGTTTATGGAACAACTTCTAGAGTTTGTTACTTAGTAGGAAGATCATTTGTATCTGCTTAAAAAACTATTTATGACTTTAAACAAAGTTATGTGCATAATTTGAGAAGCTCAATAGCATAGTCACAATTAGTGGGTTTCAGTGTTGTACTGTCGATCACTCTGTTTTCTACAAATAGGCTGACAGTGGTGGTGTTATTTTGACAGTATA
This sequence comes from Posidonia australis, assembly GCA_024699735.1. Lineage (NCBI taxonomy): Eukaryota > Viridiplantae > Streptophyta > Magnoliopsida > Alismatales > Posidoniaceae > Posidonia > Posidonia australis. The sequence goes on from JAMKQA010000041.1 coordinate 19,509, forward strand.
TGTAGATGATATCCTATTAACAGGAAGTGACGCTGCAAGGATTCATGAGACTAAAGAATACTTGAAGGCACACTTTATTACTAAAGATATAGGAAAATTCAAGTATTTCTTAAACATCAAGTTTACCTATACCAAGGGTAAGATGATGTTGTCTTAAAGGAAGTACACATTAAATCTTCTTCAGGAACTGATCTCATGGGATGTAAGCTTGAGAACACCTCTGTCGATCAGAGCTTAGATTTCTAGGATAGTACATCATCAACATTTGAGGATGTAGGTAGATACTGACATCTGATTGGAAATTTAATCTACCTTACTGTTGCACGACCTGATTTTGCATATACAATAGGGTTATTTAGTCAAGTTATATATAAACCGAGGATAGTACACTATTTGGGAGCTTTGAGAGTGCTGACATACGTCAAGAAAGCTCCTGACAAAGGATTAGTTTATAGAAAAAATAGTCATCTAAACATTGAGACATACTCAGATTCAGGTTATGTAAGAGACTGGAAGTTAACTTCTAGGTACTGTATGTTTATTGGAGGTAATTTTGTCACGTAGTACAATAAGAAACAAAATTTAGTCGTCAGGTTGCGTTGAATACTGGTCCATGATGTAGATAACTTGTGAGATGATATGGTTTCCTTTTCTTTTGTCTGAGTTTGGTTTTTCTGTGGCTGTGTCCATGTTTATGCATTGTGATAACTAAATTGTTTTTTTCATCGTCAACAACTCAATCTTTATTAATGCGTCAAATATATAGAGGTCGATTGCTACTACGTTCGTGTTATGGTGGTGAAAGGAGTTATTTTTACAACTTATACTTAGTCCTCAGATCAGTTAGTAGATATTTTCATTAAAAGGCTAAGTATTGGATTTTTTTGAGTCATTCTGTAACAAGCTGAACATGATTGATATATATACTCCAGCTTGAGGGGGAGTATTAGACTCATTGGATATGTGTGTGTGTGGGTTAATAGATTATTGGATATTCATTTATCTAATAATTCTATAAATATATAATCACCTATTCATTAGAGAGTTATTTCTTCTATTATTCTCTCCCTAATCTCACAACAATAATTGGTTTTGTTGAAAATCCTTGATAGATTTAATTTGACATATTAGAGCAGTTTGTAATTTGTATTAGTTGTTGCAAATCAACATGAAATCATTCAAAATTTTGAAGGTGCCATATATCACAGCATCACACAAGGCTACACTGTCTGCACTGTCAAATTCTAGTTTCATAAAATTCTCAGAATTTTTGGAGTAGGAGTACAACTTTTAGTAAAAATGAACACCAAGTATAAGAAAAATGTTGGATTCCTAAGGGATCTCCAAGAGATACCTACCACATTAATTGTGTCAAGTCTTTATGAATATAAAGAGAACCTTAAAGCCTTCTTAGATTACTTTGTGCTTAAACACATTATCTTTACCTTTTGGAATGGTTCTTGTTTCCACACATCATGAGGTAACCAGTTCACACCACTGAAATCCTTAGTTTTTGTATATTGGTTCACAAGGAAGCTAATGTTGTGTGTTTTTGACCAGGATTCTTGTTAATATCTATGGGTGATATCAGCAACTCAGTAAGACACATAATGTTGGGAAAACAAGCTACTTATGATTTTTCAGTTGACAAGAAAAAGTTGCTAATCACTGCACTGGAACCTGCCATTGAGTGGATTATGAAGTGCATACTGATGTCTTGTAATCAAGTAAGTAGTGGAAAAATATCAATTTTCTTCCTTAAACCTAACTTCAATCTCCACTTAAACTTGTTCAGTAATGATGATTTGCCTATAATTAATATTCACGTATAACATGCATATGTATGGAGGAATTTCCTTTTTTTCTTTCATGGGTTTGTGTCTTCATTGAAAGCAACGACATGTTAAGAATACCACCGACATTTTATCTTTAAGAGTACCATCATGTCTTAACCTTTGCACAATTCAGTGGGTGGTGAGGTGCTATTTTCTGATACTGATAAAAATATACTGTCTGGATAATTTTTCTGTTTGGTCTCTTCCTGCCTGTGGTAATCTAATAAAAAGGTGTAAATATGTTTTACTCTCTTTTTGATAATTTAAAAAAACAACAACAAATTCATCTAGTGATGTGGCGAAATTGTTCCCAGACCTTGTATATTTGTTTTTACTCAGCCTTGCTCTTGTAAAGAAAACAAACATAGCCACCTCCAAAGAAAAATTAAAAAATGTTTGGTGAAGGGAAAACAACAACAGTATCTATTACCCAGGCAAAGTGTTTCCTTCATGCCAGAGTACAAAAACGATGGCAGCTGAAATCAATGCACATGTTGAAAATTTATTTATTATAAATGTTGCTTATGCGAGCATGTATATGCATTATGTGCTTTGCTAGGTAACAAGTTTTCCAACCTAGACATTATATGAACTAGTTGAAGGTCGTCTACTACTACAAATAAATATATCTCTGCTAGTAGCGAACATACTTTGAAGGAGAGTGAAAAGAGGTGGGATTTCAGAGGTTGAAAAGAGTTCTCACATTGTGAACTTTGGGTTTTTGGGCAGCTTGTTTTCTTGAGTGTTCTTAGTTTGTGAACTTTGGGTGTATTCCTGGGAAGTTTTTTAGCTTGAGAACCTTGGTACCATAACTTGAGAGATCAATAGCAAAAATACAGAGAGAAAATAAAATGCTCTCTAGGAGCTGAATATTAAATGCCTTGGCTAGTGGACATTGATATGGTTAATGTTGAAAGCTTGAATATTATTTCAACTTGCATTGCATATATATATGTTAACAATATATATAGCATTTACAATCCCACATTTCAAGGGATATCAAAGATATTGAAATCAAATAAAATCAAATACAAAATTCAAAAAGATGTGGTTGCTGTGAATTTCAAAACAAACACAAACATAATCGATTTGAATCCCTAAATTATACTCCTCTGCAAGTTGATGGAGCATTCACGAACATGCAACTTGGCCCGTAGTGGCTGAAATTGATTTGTAGAAAGAGCTTTGGTAAAGATACAAGCTATTTGATCCACAAAAAACACAAACTGCACTTTAAGTTGTCCCCAAGCTACTCGTTCTCCGACAAAATGATAGTTAATTTCAATATGCTTGGCTTAGACATGAAAGATAAGATTAGTAATCAAGTATATGGTAGAGATATTATCACACCAAAGAGTAGGAGTAGATAAGCGAACACCAAGACTTGAGAATAAATTTTGAATCCAAATGATCTCACAAGTGGCGTTGGCCAATCTTTTGCATTCAAATTCAGTGCTAGAATGGGCAATTGTCTTCTGCTTCTTAAAACTCCAAGAGATCAGATTGGTTTCGAGGAAGATGCTATAGCCACTAACTGAACGTCTATCAATGGGATCACCAGCCCAATCTACATCTGAATATACATGAAGAGTTAAAGAAGCATGCTTGGAAAAATGAAGGCCATGATTGATGGTGTCCTTTAGATATCAAAGAAGACGTTTAAGAACAATCCAATGAACATTCTTTGGTAGATGCATGTGCTGACATGCTTCATTGATGTCAAAAGCAATATTAGGATGAGTCAAGGTGAGATATGGAAGAGCACCAACAATGCTCCAATATGGAGTGAAGGAGGGACATAAATCTTTCATAGCATACTCCTAGTTGAGAGAGTGAAGGAGGGAATTAACAGGTGCACCTGCACTGCTAGTTAAGATGATTTCATCAATGTAGATGAGTATGAGCATAGTGTAGTTAGGTCAATGTTTGATGAACAACTAAGTGTCAACATGAAAAGCCACAAATCTAAGATGTTGAAGGAAGGAATTGAAGCATTGAAACCACACACGAGGTGCCTGCTTCAGATCTTACAAAGAGCGTTGTTGTTGACACACCATGTGAGGATTGGAAGTGTCAAAAAATTCAAGAGCTTGTTTCATAAACACCACTTCATCAAGATTGCCATGAAGAAAGGTGTTCTTTACATTAAGTTGTCAAATAATAGCCAAACAGAGCTAAGGAGAGAATAATGCGAGGTGATCGTCATGAACACAAGATCGATCGTGTCAATGTAGTCAAGGCCTTTTTATTGACCATAACCTTTGACAACAAGATGAGTCTTATAACGATCAATAGTGCCATCAAATTTCTTCTTTACTTTGAAGACTCATTTACACCCAATAATGTTACCATCAGTAGGAGGGGGAATAATAGTATAAGTGCCATTGTTAAGAAGAGCATTGTGTTCATTACACATAGCTTCACACCAATGATGGTTCTTTATAGCTTGAGAAAAACACAATAGTTCTAGTTTAGTAGTTTGAATAGCGAAGGTTATAGGATGGCATGGTGTGACAATAAGAGTTGTAGATTAATGAGATTCACCTCGTGAATGTGCGATCATAGGATGAGATGACAGTGATAAAAGAGTCGCTTGGTCTTGAACCAGTAAGAGGAGCAACATATGATTACGGTTGTGGCAGATCAATATTTGTTGAAGTAGGAGAGGAGACAAGGATGGTGGAATGCTGACGTTGACACATGAGCACGGGCTGGTCCGCTCAAGTTTGCGTGGCGAGAGGAGGTTGGGTCACAAGAGGTGGTGATGCATTGGGCAACATGTGTATGAGGTCATGAGCTAGATCCACGATTGAGTTCTTGCAAGAGTAAAACCACTATGGAATGTAGACGAGAAAGGAGAAGTGATTTCCTCAGGTAAAGGAATTGAAGGCGGAGGCATGGGTGAAGATGACAAGGAAGGGTCACAAGAATGAAAAACATGACCAGATGTTGGTTCAAAACAACAATACCCAACATATCCACTAGGACAAACAAGAAACATACAAGGAAGAGAGTGAGCATCCAACTTGTGTGCGGAGTAGGGATGCAAATAAGGAAAATAGAGGTAACCAAAAGAACGAAGAGTTTTGTAAACAAGTGTTAAACGAAAAAGAACTTCCCAAGGAGAGATAAAACGAAGACTTTTTATGAGAATACAATTAATGAGACACTCTACTGTTTTGAAAGTGTGTAGTCCTAATAAATATTAGAAACACTAGATTGCATTAGTAAAGTAAGTCTAGTTTTAACAATGTGACAATGTTTACAGTCAACTACATTGTTTTGTTAATGAGTGTGGGGACACGAAATATGATGGCCAATGCCATGCAACAATGGGTCGTACTGAAATCATTTTGATAAAAATTTTGTAGCACTATTAGTTTGAAGAAACTTTATTTTCAAATCCAAAATATTTTCTACATGAGTTTGAAATTTAACAAATACATTATACACATCAGAACGAGAAACAAGAGGATAATACCATGGGAATTTGGAATAATCATCTTGATGATGAATACAATAAAGAAAACCAGTGGAAGAAGTAATTAGGACAGGTCTTCAAATATCATAATGAATTAATTCCAATGGTTAAGAGAAGTAGTAGGAGACGATAGAAAAGGAAGACTATGGCATTTGCTCATACTATAAGTCGAGCAAGATTTGTTCAAAGAAGAAATAATAGTAGACTCCTTAGATAAAACACGACAAACAATAGTAGACGATGGGTGACTCGGACGATGATGCCACACAACTAACAAAGGTGAGGAAGTGGTTGACATCAGGAAAGCAATAGGTGATTGATCAGAGATGTCCGTAGAGAGACAATAGAGACCATCACAAAAAGGTCCTTGGAGAAGCATTTTGTTCGTGTAGGAATCTTGACCCATCACCTGTATGAACTTGTTCGGAACCACTATGCTTTGATTGGAGAGACAAGTTACCAAGGTTGTCAGTAATGTAGTGGGAAGCACCAGGGTCTGGATGCCAGAGATAGGTTGGTTAAGCATTGGTGGGAGTTGGCAAAAGAGTAGCATTAGCTTGAGGAGTAGGAGGAGGAGTCCTTGTGTACGATTGAGATCGTGGTTGATGGTTTTGCTTGAATCTCTGGTAGCAATTTTCAACAACATGGCCAACATGATTGCAGAGTTGGTATTGGGGTTTGCCACGATTGTTCCGATTGCGAGTGGAAATTTGTTGAGAAGATGAGTGCACATGGGTGTCAATGGAACTGTAAGGAAGAGATGTTGAGGACGTAGTACTTTGGCATTGCACGTGGAATACAATATGCATCATAGGAGAGACAGCTGTGATGGAAGAGCGAGGAGGTTTGATCAAAGAGAAAAGCCACCTCTTGCATCAGGAGAAAACCATGTCATGTTGCCAGTGTGACTATGTCGGTGGAATCCTTTGCACGGTTCTCCTCTATCTGGGGGTGTGTGGAAGCACACGAGGAGTCTCGATACGGTCACAGCGAAAATGGTGAATCTGGAGGAAGAAATAAGGCTCGGAAACACCAAAAGAAGATAAAAAGGATAAGGAAAGGAGTCGCCACCTAGTCTTTTAATGGAAAGACTAGGAAAATTAGAAAATATGAGAAAAATCAAGAAATAAAATAAGATGCAGATTGCATGTGTGATCCATACCTAATGGATGATGCATAAGTGAATGTGGGCCACAGAAAGGGTAAGAATTCTGGTTACGCATGGGGAAGGGTTAGGCACCCTATGTGCCCGAGAAAACTAGATCTTTCTAGGTTTTCCTACTGTCAAGGGTCTGCTAAATGTATGCTTGCTTATTCTATATGCACATGTATGAAAATGACTGAAAACATGTCAAAACAAAGTAAATAAGTGAAATAACGGGAAAAAAGTTAATCCGAGGGTCAAATGTAAGCATTGGTAATGTCACTTTGCCGTACGGCCTCGGGCGATGAGGAAAATTGTGAAAATCGTGAAATTCTCAGAAAGCGTCTCGCAAAATAGCGAAAATTGGGATAAATCCAAGAAAATCATAAAAGGGAAAATAATCCTCATTTCGGGACCATGTCGGCTTTGTAAAGCCTTTTGATGTACGTCCTTGGGCGATGGGAAACCAAAACAAATGAAAATCACGGAAGACGGGAAAATCCAGAAAACGGGGAGGAAACCAGGTTCGGAAAGAGTCAGAAATATGTGTACAACGAAAGTAGATAAAAGGCAAAAAAACTTGTGTAAAAAGGTGTGAAAAGTTATGTCAAATGCAAGTATGAGTGTAAATATGAAAACTCCAGGGGGTTTTGTGTAAAAAATCCAAATTCCAAGGAAAGCTGAAGTTCATAAGCATAAATCATTAGAAATACATAGGAAAACACATACTATGCAATTATGAAGAAATCTAGAGTCAAAGGTGCCTTCCTAGTCAAATAAAGTTCTGCAGGGACTAGAATGCAATTTTACCACTAAAGCATGCATTTAAATCAATTATGCAGAAAATCAGGGTAAAAAAGCAAGAAAAAAGACTTAGAAATGATCCAGGAAGTTTTAGGGGCAAAATAGTCATTTTATCCTTGAAAACAGGCAATCAGAATAATTTCTACAAAGTATAAGGGCTAAACTGCAAAATTCACAGTAAACAAGGCATTCAAGAAGTTTTTGATGAAGTTCAGGAGACAAAAATGTAATTTTAACTGAGAATATAACATTCAAAAGAATTTCAGTAAAACCTAAGGGTACAAATGCGATTTATCCAAGAAAATAACCTTCTGGAAAGTTTTAAAACAAGTTCATGGGTTTTTATGCAATTTTCACAGTAAAATAAGTTTTCTGGATGCTTTCTGTAAAAGATAGGGGCTTAAATGTAATTTTTCCAATGAAAATATACTTCTAGAAAGTTCTAAAACAAATTCAGGATTTTTTATGCAATTAAACCATAAAAATGAACATTCTGGAAAGTTGTTGCAAAGTCTAGGGGTTTAAATGCAATTTTTCCAGTAAAAATAACTTTCCAGAAAAGTATCAGAGAAATATGACTAAAGTGCAATTTAACAAACAAAAATGACTTTCTAGAGAGTTTCAGAAGAATCCAGGGGCTTAAATGCAAATTAACCAGCATTCTGAAACATTTAAAAGAATATAGGGGCCTCCATGCAATTTTCACAGCAAAAATGAACTTCCAAAAAGAATTTAAGAAAGCTCAGGGACTTCTATGCAATTGTCACAGTCAAAATGAACTTTCAGAAAGAATTTAAGAAAGTTTAGGGGTCTCTATGCAATTTTCACAGTAAAAATGAACTTCAAGAAAGAATTTAAGAAAGATTAGGGGCCTTTATGCAATTTGTCTAAAGCAAAAGCATTTTAAAAGAACTGAAGGGCTTTTATTAAAGTTTTAAACTTAGAAAACATTATTTAAATGTTTAAGGTAAGAAATGTTATATTTTCAGTTAAAACTTTATTCAAACGATTTATAAAAAATAATTAAAGGACTTATATGTAATAAAAGGACTTATTTGTAATACAAAAAGGACCTAACTGGAAGAAGAAAGTTAACTTTTGAATTTTATTAAAACTACATGTTTTTATGTTTTTTTTATTTAACAAAAAGAAATAACGACGCCAGCGATGGAATTCTACCACTGACGGCCGTCAGAGGAGGCTAAAAGGGCCTTCCTAGGGTCTAATAGATCAGACCCCATAGGAAGCGAGTGGGGAAAGAAAGAGGAAAATCCATCGGATCAGATGCAAGATTGGACGTTGGGAATGACCCCCCCACCTCCTCCGTCGTTGCGGAACTTAGGCGACGGTGCTGAGGAAGACGACTCCAACGGAGGCTGAGGCGTGGCGACTCTGAGCTCCGGGATGCTTCGGGGGGCTTCCTTTGGAGCGGAGTGGAGGCTGATGGAGCAAGGAGGTGGATTACCAGTCACCGCCATAGCCTCCTCCGATGAGCGACGTCGTTACGGCAGTCAGAGGCTCGCAGACTAGCTTTGGGGGCTCTGGAGTGCTTAGGGAACGTCGTGGAGTGATTGCAGTAGCCTGGAGGGACACGGGGGGTGCTGAAGGTGTGCAGTCCACCTCTGAGGTGGTTGTCTTCTCCGACGACGGCGTCTCTGGCGCTCCTCTCCGGCAATCGTCGTGTAGGCTGCTGGAAGTGACGGAGCGGCAATATGTGGAGCGGTGGAGCACTGGGAGCCCAAAGGAAGGAGGAGAGGAAGATCGGGAGCCCAGGATGCTCCTTGGATCACCCCCCCCACCTCTGTCGCCAGGAAAAGGCGACGGCGCTGACCAGGGGATCACTCCAGATCCCCTGGAATTGCTCCAGGAAGAGAGAGAGACCTAGAGAACTAAGAATTTAAAAACTAGGAGGGATCAGGGGGTGTACCTGGTTGGAGATGCCTTGTCGGAGCTCTGGAACTCACTGTTTCTCTTCTTCGCAGACGCTCCTCTCACTCTGGAATTCTCTCGCTCTCAGCTCTCTTGTGCCAAAAGATCCCCAGATCACTGCCCTCTTCCTCCTTATATAGGTGAAGAAGAATGGCTGCAACAACCCAACTCCCTTCGTAACAGAACACCCAAACCTCTAACAGAATTCTCCCACTACTAACAAAACTCTCCAACATTCAATGACCTAACAACCTACTACCCTCCACGCTCCACCCTGTCCCTTGCTTGCCGACAGGGATCAACGGCGATCCAAGCTCCTCCGGCGATGGCTGATCCAATGGCTGAGTTGCCTTGGGAGGTGCTGATCCATTGGAGCTCGAGCTGACTGATGAGGAATAGTTGAATTCAATGGCTGATTCGTGAGGAGAATGGGGAGAAGGAACGGATTGGTTGTTGGGTGCATTTTATCTTGGAAGAAGAAGAAGACTTAGATTTATGATATTAGTGAGAAATCACTGAAAAAACTTAGAAAATAAAGAGGAGAAAATGAGGTGTTGGGTTGAAAAAGAAGAAGAAAGTGGGATAAGCTATTGTGGGCCTTTGTGGGCTTTAGGGCCAAGGTGGACTCAATTGGGCTGAATGGGCTTATGTAGGCCTTGTGAGTCTCCATAAGCTCAGATGGGCTTAGATGAGTCCAAATGGACTAAATGGGCCTTCAATGAATTAAATAGGCCAAAAAAAGGTTAAATAGGCTTAAACAAGTCTTGTGGGTCCAAGTGAACTCAATTAGGGTTTAATGAGCCTATGTGAGCCTTCATGAGCCTAAGTAGGCTTCTATGAACTAAATGGACATTGGTTGGATTAAATGGGCTTTTATGAAATCAAATAGACCTTCAAAGAGTTAAATTAACCTAAATAGGTCTTGTAGGCTCAAGTGAGCTCAATTAGGATTTAATAGGCTTATGTGGGCCTTCATGGGCCTCCATGAATTAAATGGGCCCTAAAAAGAGTTAAATGGGTCTAAGTCGGTCTTGTTCTCAAGTGAGCTCAGTTAGGATTTAATGGGCCTATGTGGGCCTTCATGGGTCTAAGTGGGCTTCCATGAATTAAATGGGCCTTGGTAGGGTTAGAGCTCAGCCACTACATCTCCATCCTGCAAAATTAGAAAAATTAGAGTGTCTACAGCCAACATATAGGAAATTCCAAAAGTGGTGAGGGCAGTGCGAAATCGAGTGTATTTGGGACCAAGGTCAAAGAGAAGAGTAGCCATGATTTCATCATTAGAGATCGGACGCCCGATGGCCGCAAGGCTGTCAACAATCATCTTGGCTTGATTCAAGTATTCGGACACAATGAGAGAACCCTTTTGGAGATGGCAGAACTGTGACAGGAGTTGAATCACCCGTGCGTTATTTTGTTGAGAGAATGAATGTTTCATAGTCTTCCGGCATGAGAGGAATCAACGGTGATCAATTGGGGAACCATTGAGTCATCTACGAATGTTCCAAAGTCTTCCTTCAAGTTGTTAAAATGTCCTTTATCTGCTAATGTAGAAGCTAACACTCTGGATTTTGTCAAGCTTAAACCTGTCAATATGTTAGTTTTTTCTTCCATACAGGAGAGGGACCACAGAGTAGTGAGTTGCTGAAAAGAAAACCATTGATTTGATCAGTAGCAAGTAGAGAACAATGGTCATGTTTATGTTGACCTTTATTGTGAGAATGGTGCCTTGACTAATTATTTAGTTTGTCACTACTGATAGAGCATATTGGGGAAACTTTTTTTGGGAATAGCATACATGCCTTTGATATAATATACTTTTAACAGATCATTCATTTTTCTCAAACAATGTCATAAAAATTGCTAATTCTACTGCTATTTTTGGTTTTTATTGATATTTTAACAGTTACTATATATTATGATCGGTTCATTTCAATTGTTTACATGTCCAAAATGATGACTTCTTATCATGTGTTAAAATAGAAAAATGATATCCTTGCATACTTCGGGCTAGGGAAAGGCCTCTCCAAGTCCACGGATTGCTTCATGGGTTCTTCTGTTGTTCTTCATTATCTTCTCAAAGAACTTCCAGCTGAAACAGTAAGTTCTAATGCCTTGGAGATCTTGAAACATCTTAGGAAGCACACAGATACTTTTCTTGATGAGGTATGACACTACGGGAACCCTCATGGCCAATCCTTCTTTGATAAACAAGACAATTTTGTATGGTGTCTTGAGCAGCTTTGGCTATAATTTTGCAGTACCTGAACTACAGACTGTTTGGACTAAGATTAAGTGAGATGCAGCTTCAGGTGGATTCAGTTAATTCTATATTGGATGAAGTGCTTAAGGTATTTAGAATATTCAGCCTCATATCTCTTTCTGGTGCCTTGTATGATTAGAAAATGTTCATTTTCTGCAATTTTTTTGAAGTAATTAAAAAAAAAAAAAATTCAGTGAAATTCCAGACCTGATCATTCTCAGAATGTGTATATAAGCTAACTTGATTTCTGGAGAATGTTGCTAATGAATCCATGTATGGGGTTCATTTCATAAATATGATATTGGCACGTGGACTTCCAGTTCGAATTCATGGGAAATCTCACAAATCACATATGCTAATTTAAGAGCAAAGATTTCACCATGCACTCAAACGATAGCAACCAGAGGCAGAAGATGAGTGATGATAACTCATATGCCCCTTGACGATGCCAAGTAAATTATATCTATGAGATCTACTAATTCTAACTCTTGTGGTAATATCAAGCTCTTAGACCTCATAAATTATCAATGCTAGATCATAGATATGAAAAATTTATATGGAACCCAGAGTATCCTGGATTATCATGAGGATGAAGGACCCAACTCAGCAAAATAGATAGGGTTAGCACCCTACTGGATTCTGCAACTGCTACATGCTGGTTCACCACTGCAGGATACTGCTGACCCACCTCCTGTGGCAACAGCTTGATCAGCAGTTCCTCCTGGTCTTGCTAGTTTGGCAGGTCTGCCCATGCAGATGTGGGTTGGAGGTACCTAGGAGAAATGAGAAAGGGGGTGAAACCTTAAGTTCTCTGACCTGTATGGAAGCTATAATAACTTCTTGTTTCCTCACAAGCATAACAACAGTGGAATCGCTGTGAAAATAGGAAGAATGCTTTTATAATAACAGGGCTGTCGGCTTTTTACATTGATCTCCCAAATAATTGGATCTTGAAGGCTAAATTTTGGGGAAATAAATGTATCGATATTCTCATGTTTGCATTAAATGCTCTCTTTAAGACTACAATAGGGAAAAAACTTCTAATATGGCGAAAAGTCATGCATAGTGGAGAAACATTGATTGCTGGTTTGATACTTGCATGCATTTGTGTTGCTGTCACTACAGCATTTTCAGAAATCCTTGTTGAAGCACTTCTGTAAATCAAACAATTGAATTATTGGGTTCATGAAAAATATACAGAGGATGGACTATCTGCTTATAGTCGATGTTGAAGGTGTGTATGATTAAGAATATCAAATCCTGTCCAGTTAATTTCCACTCTCATTTCTATATGATGAATACCTAATCGTCATTGTTACACCTATCTTCTTTTCCCTTTGCACTCATTTACTGATTATGCTACAGGTTTATCTCTTCTAATTATGACAGAACTTGTTGAAGATCATTGACTTCCATTCTTCTGCCAGTGCAGGTCATTACACAGTTTGACGAGCTCAGCAAATATCTATTAGTTGTGGACCCTTATGTGGATACTGTCCTTCAATATCAAATGGTATCTATTCACTTATTTGTTGAGTTTTTATTCTGTTGGTTTGTCTGATTTCGGCTTCTGGCTGGTCAATCTTAAATAACCTTCCAGCAATATCTGGTCAAACTCCAATGACCTTTCGACAGTGGTCAGTCAACCAATGTCCATCTAGAAAACAGTACCATTGCTCATACAGTATATTTGTGTTGTTTGTCTGATCTCCTCGATAAGACCCGTTGTTTTTGTTGCTCACATTCGAGTTTATCGTTGAGATCTTTTTCTGGTTGGTAAAAAAAGCACAGTTGTACTTAATCCTATAGACAGTATGAAATTTGTTTAATTGATAGGGCCTTAATTTTTTCATTAAGTCTGGTTCTTATTGAATCATTCCTCTATTGAAAAATATCATAAGATCTAAAGGATTTGAACCTATTAGGTTTACATCATAATCATCATAGTACTATTCATAAAACCTCATTCCAAAAGTATGAGGTTGGCTTAGAGGTCTTCTTGTCATGAATATAGTGTTAAATGTTAGTTTCGTGTCGAACTTTGGTCCGATAAAAATAAAAAATATGTCGGACATCAATAGAAATGTCAATGAAAACACGGTAAATTTATGGAAGTCTATGAAAATGATAAAAAAACTTTAAATTTTGATTTAAAACTCTAGGATAAGTCAAAGTAAGTAATAATTTACATCTAATACTACTTAAATCCACTTTTTAAACTTGTTTCACATTAAAATATGTTATATACACTTAATACAAATATCCTGAAGTATAAATAGTACCTAAAAATACTAAATAAATGTTTAAATTATATTTAAAAATATTTAGTATATGTTTAAAGTAAATAGTTTCCATAACATTTAATATTAAGAGAGAATAAAGATGAAAGAATACTTAAGTGTTGGAGATATAGAGTCCAGTTGAGAATCATTCTAGATATTGCCACTGCGTAGAGTCTACGGAGGTATTACTACCCGTTTGCAGATTTATATGAGTATACTGATTTTACTAGTTTTATAGATTTTATAGTATTATTAAGGAGAGAAGGCTCTTCACATTTGTAGTAAGCCACTAGGTTGTAAAGGAACAGAGAAGATGTAGAGGAAGTTAGGAACTCATGAAAGAAAAGAAGTAAATGAAAAAGAAGGATACTTTAATGTGTGTTGGCAATTTTAATAGACGTGTTGGTCGACCTTGTTTGAACTTAATATAAAAAATACACTAAATTGATCGACACTCCGACAAACTCCGACATGAGTCAATGTTTGACTTAGACATATGATATTTCTCAATTTACACTTGTAAATCGTGTCGATCAACTCAGAATCGGACATGTATCAGCGATCTTTCATTGACACGTGTTGATGTTTAATTCTATGGTCATGAAAGACCAATTGATGGGTAAGATAAGTATTCTGGAACGACATTCAATATTTAGTTGACCTTGAAAAAGTCTAAGGGAACAATGAAGAGGGCAACTTTGATACAGGAAATTGTGATACTCTTTATGTTATGAATTGCCCAAGAGCAACATGAAGCATGACCTTAATGAAGTCTTATCATAGATTTGCTGCATAGATATGACAACCCTCTTGTAATTGATGTCAAATTCTTGTTCAGATCATTTCAATAGAAGGGGGCCCATCATAACATGTCAGACTAATCAGCAAGTAGAACTATCCATCATTTGGGAACTAAATTCTTGCACCTGAAAATATCTTGGATCATTGGATGAATACAGAACAGAACAATTGCTGAAAAAAAAAAGAAAAAAAAGAGTGAGAACAGATCAACATTGATATAGGAAATTGTGGTAAATTTCATGGCATGAAGTCCTAGAGAACATATGAAGCATTACCATCAACAAATTAAACATGTGGGGTTTTTATTACATAATTTATTAATGACAGGTATAAGTAATAGGTTTGTCAATTATCAAATGAATATTAAGCATTTTCTTATATTAACTTCAGAAGTAGCTCTTACATTGTTGTCCCACGCACTCCAGTTAGAATCCTACACATTCCAAATTTCCAATCACTCCCTCCGTGGAAACATATTTGTATCTCCTCTGCATATCAAACATCTCTTCCTATTTATTCATAAAAAATACATCTACATGTTCGGTAAACATCTCTATGTGTTGTACATCCCTTTATTGATAGTAATAATTTGCCTCAGCCATTGGATTGGGTGATGAATGTTTGGAAGAGCTCATTTTGTGTGTTGATGATCTTAAACCATATCAGGATCAGCATCTCTCACTTATTTTAGAGGGCATTTCAAAGCGAGCACAACATAGAATTATTTCTGGAAAAGAAGCAGAGACATTGCAGTCTATTCTTCTGAAGATTATCAGAGGCTTAGACGGTTTGGAAGTTCTTTTTTCTATGGTAATTATTTCCAACACATTTTTAACATTATTATATTTTTCATGTTTGCTTTGCTCATTCTAAGTACCTGGATTTTATGGGAAGGTAATTATTGCATGGTCATAAGACTGATTATACTTTTATATTACATTTCTCTCTTTTTTGTTGGTTATTATTCATTGATGGCTTGACATACTTTTGTAAGAGGTTGCACCTTGTCCATCTACAAGATGATAAAAAACTAGTGTTATGCTGTTTTAATCAACCTTTTTATTGGTTAGTGCATGTTATGATGGTATGTGCTCAATTTTTTGGTGTTGGTGTTTTGTTTTTTTCTTCTCATGCTTCACCCGAGATGATTCTTTGACATTCCCTGTGACAGTGATTGATGTCATGCTGTATGGTCATGCTGTCATTTAACTTCATGATAAATTTTTTACTACCTTAAACCTCCAGTAGGGCCTTTTGTGTAGATCCCCTGCTCTCAGTTCATCCCTATTTTTGTGTGAAAACTTATTATTCCTCAGACCATGGGAAAAGGAGTTCTTGCTCACTTTCAAGCTAGACTAAGGAAACAATTTGATCCAATTTCAATGTATGTCTATACATTACGGACTGTTCTAATTGCTATGTATGACTTTTATATTCATAACAAGTATGGAATTCAGCGTGCTGTTTGAGGTGAAATATGGATAAGGTGTGCTTTGTTTTTGAGGAAAAGAAGTTTGTGAGTTTAGGAAATAGATGAGTGGGAAAATATAGATTACAAAGGACCATTGTTTTGAGTGGTAACCAAGATCATTAAAATTTAAAGAAGAGTACAAGGCAAGAAAATTATCAAGAAGTTCAGAGGAAATAAATCTGCAGCAAGATCAAAGAATTGATCCAGAACAAAACAAAAACAAAAATGAGGAGAGATGTCTTATTGCAGACAGGGACTCTAGTGAAGCAACAAAGCTACTTGACGCATCAGTTCCAACTGATTGAATGGGCCATTCGATTGAACACTTGAAAACTAGATAACATGAAATTTATGATACGTACTGACTGATTTATACATTCGAGATGTCAAGAAGAGGTGAGAAGCTTGCAACACGTTAGGAAGCTATATATATTTCTTTTGCTAGATGGCAAGCTACATTTTGTCTTTAAGGTCGCTATTCCAGTTATTATACCATGTTGAATCCATGGTTTTAATTGTCGGTTTTGTGTTGGACTTTTTTCTGACAAAAATAGAAAATTTATCGAACGTTGGTGGAAATACGATAAATTTATAGAAATGGTCAAAAAATTTTGAATTTTGATTTAAAACTCTAAGATAAGTTAAAGTAATTAATAATCTATATCTGAGATTATTTAAATCAACTTTTTAAACATGTGTCACATTGAAATACGTTACATGGACTTAATACAAATATCCTAAAGTCATAGAATTAAACATCGACTTGTGTCGGTGATATTTCGTCGATACGTGTTGGATTTTTTAAGTTAACCAACATGATTTACAAGTGTGAATCGGAAAATACCATATATCGGAGTCAAACTTCGACATGTGTTGGTGAGTGTCGGAGTGTCGGTCGACACGATGTATTTTTTACACTAAGTTTGAACAATGTCGACCAACACACTTATTAAAACTACAGACATGTACTAAAGTTTTTTCCTTTTTATTTACTTCTTCTCTTTTATGAGTTTTTGACTTCTTATGTATCTCTTTCATTCCTTTGTAACTCTATGGCTTATTGCAAACTTGAAGAGCCTTTTCTTCTTAATTGCTCTTAAAATTTATCCTTTTTTAAGATATAACACTTGATTTTTATATAGAATCTTTTTCTTTTCCCATTTTTTGTATTTGTATTTTTAACTTTTCATGTAGATTTATAATAGATTATTAGATCTATCATATTAATAATTAGATCTAATTTATGTTTTTTTTGTGTTTTGATATTAATTACTTGATATTATGTAGATTTAACCTAAAAATACATATGTCTTAGGCTTTTAATATTTTTTTTTGTGTTTTGATGTTAATAACTTCATATTACATCGATCTAACATAATAATTCTATAAAATCATTAAAAAGGAGTAAAATTCGTAATTAAATAAAAAATAATAAAATAATAAAATATTTATATTAAGTATATATAAGGTAACTTTTATTAGCACTTTTGTTTTTAAACATTTATTAATTATTTTTACATATTATTTATACTTTAAGATATTTGTATTAAGTCCATCCAATGTTTTTTAACGTGATACATATTGAAGAAGTTGATTTAAGTAGTCTAATATGTAGATTATTGCTTACTATTGCTTATTCTAGAGTTTCAAATCAAAATTCAAATTTTTTTGCCTATTTTCATGGACTTCTGTAAATTTATCGCTTTTCCACTGATATGCGATACGTTTCCTATTTTTGTTGGATCGAAGTCTGATAAGAAACTGATGTTTAATTTTATACGTAAAGTATAAATAATACGTAAAAATGTTTAATAATTGTTTAAAAAAAAAATACTCATAAACGTTACCTTATATATACTTATGTGACCATGTCGGTGACAGTCTCGGGTTTGGCGCGAAAGGCCAAATGCGTGAGGATCGGCAAAGTCACGGCAAGAAACAATAAAAAATGATAAAAGTGCAGGAGTCGCCACCTAGTCTATTTAAAATGGAAGACGAGGAAAACCGCTTAAAACATTCAAATCATGCAATAAAAATCAATGGAAAAGGTTTTCATAAACCAAAAAATTGGGCAAGGATCCTTGTTACACACGAGGAAGGTATTAGGCACCCTCGAGGGTCCGAGAAATCGGTCTTTCTATGGATTTCTCATTTACTTATATGGAATGTCGGTTTTTCAACCTTTTTTGTACGTCCAAGGGCAATATGCAATGCCATGCTAAGTGAGTGGTGTTTTATGTTAAATATGGATACATGGAAAGTAAGGTGTGTCCTAATGCTCAGAAGGATCACTCGTACAGTGGGTCAAGCACTAGTGCAAGGATATTGCACAAATAAGATCAAAGATCTAAGAACTTCGAGTGATTTTCATCCTTGCTTTACTATATACAAAACATGATCAACCATGTATGGAAAGGGCTAGAAACAGAATAGGGTCTTCTTGATATATCGAGGAAGACAAATAGAGAAAACCAAAAGCAACTCCATATGGGAAAACATGCTAAAAATCATGCGAAAAGCTGTTGTGTGCCACTAGAAACAGGCTGATGTGCCTGTGTGGTGCGCCAGATTGGTGCTCCAGTCTGGTGCGCCACCTATGTGCTCTACTGGTATCAGGGAAGTGTGTCAAAGAAAAACCAGAATGCCATGCAGTGTAATGTTATGTAATATAATGTAAACCAGAATGTCATGCCATGTAAAACCTTTGTAATCTTGTAAACTCATCAAGAAATGCATCATAAACATCTATTAAAATCTAAGTATGAAAACACAACATGGGTCTTATGCTCAAGGGCTGTATGCTTTACACAAGACCACACCATTCCTATGCTAAGTAAAAATGATAAGATTCAGCCATGCTATCCAGATCTGGATCATAGGCTGATGTATAAAAACCTCCATACAGGAGGCCATGGGGCAATCAGCCTACCTGATTTCAGTGACAGGCTGAATATGCAAAAGGCAAAAGTCTTAAAAATAGTGTCATCCTAGGTTGAAATCATGTATGCAAAGACATGTAATATCAGAGAATCAACACAATGAAAATCAGAGTCCAAAACATCTGGGAAATCATGTAGATTATGGTGCAAATAGGGTGATTTGCTCTCTAACCAGACTGGTGCATCAGAATGGTACTCTGGTAAGGTGTGTCACCTTGGTGCGCCACTTTAGTGTGCTAGAGTGGTGCTCCCTAAGAAGCAATCAGACTGCAGTCTGATTACAGAATCTGGTCCAGATTTTAGAGATCAATTGTAATTTTTCTTAACCAGATCAGTTATGCAGATGATAAAAAACTAAAACATGATGAGACACAAACAAATGAAAGTTTTTTATCATTTAGTTTTAAATAATGCAAGATCATGGGTTAAGGGCTGCAATATTTGCATAGGATTCTAAAGAGTATGTAATGAGTTAATGAGGTTAACAATCTTATGCAAAGGGTGAACACATAAAGAGTATATTTGCAGCTTATTTCCTAGCATGTATGTGCATGAATCATGATTCCTTATGTAAAAGAAACAGAGATGAAGAACATCTTGCAGAAATTACATGATGCAGATTTGTCATACAGATTTTAACATGCAGAGTATCTTATATATGGAGCAATCATCTCATCATAAACAATCATGAAAACAACATAATAACAGATCATCTATCAAGTTCATGGCATGCTCTATACAGTGCAAGAACTAGGACTTAAAATAAAGATAAGGGTGATAAATCTACCTTGTCCAAGATGTTTCTTCTTTGAAAGCTCAAGATAACACTTCCTTGTTGCTTTAGAGGGGCTGGGGTTGCTCTGGAATGCAAGGATATTCTTAGGAAAACGAGAGAGAGTTGTTGGAGTAAGTGGATAGTTTGATCTAGGTTTTAAAAAGGTTGCCAATGGAGGTCCTTTTATAGAGTTCTACAAGAGTAACTCCCAAAGGATGCAAACAGTCTCGCAAACGAAGAGCCTGACGTAGATTCCCATGTAATATCCGCTGGAGGGTTACAAACATGGGAGGTGGAAAATCAGCAGCCAACAGCCTAAAAAGTGGTTGTGCGCCACCTTGGTACTCTAGCTAGGTGCTCCACTCATGTGCTCCTGCTTAATGCTTCAGTTAAGTGTTCAACATTAGTGCTCTAATTTGGTGCTCTCCCCTAGCTGCCTGAATTACTAATTGGGCTGCGGGCCTGCTATAGGTTTGTGATTGGTTTAGCTGGTTAAGATGTCAAATGAGATTCGAAAGTGGTTCAGTTTGCCACATCTAAAGCAACATCTGGAAAGTTTATCCATGAGGCACCTCAAAATCGAGATGTTTACAACTTAATACAACAAAGAATACCTTGGTTGATTAAAATCTTCTTATTGTTCAGTTATGTTGTAGTTATGATGAGTTTACTGTCGAATTTGGGACTTTCTACAATACATGGTTATTTCAAGACATATGATTATAATATGTTTGGTAATCTGTAATATAGTAGTGATACTACGATAGTGGTAATTGAATCAAGAATTCCATTGATGGATATTGTGGAATAAATATTGACTAAGGCTGTTGAAGAATGTAATCTTGACGTAAGGATCTTAATGAGGTTGTTGCTCATATTCTATTTGTGACGGTACATAGTTGAAGATGAAACTCATATCCCATTTACTTTATTAGCTTGGAACATAGGAAGGTAAAGTTTTTGTCCATCCACTTTTAGAGTTATAATTTGATTATCCATAATAAACATTTCCAAAGAGCTTTAATTATAAGTACCTGTAGGATTATGAATATTCAGAGAGTTAAGTGACTGTAATAAACTTTTCCTAACATGACTACTTCAAGAATCTAAATCTTTTGTTGTGTTTTTATGAAATTTTCTTTATAGTAATATGACAAAGGATCAAGTCTTTGTGATTATCAAACTCCATTATGCTCGTTTTGTGTGACGTGTATGAATACATCCTCTCCTGCGAATGGACTAAGTGGTCTTTGACTTTCTCCTCGTGGCTCTTCAGTTGCAGACTTGTAGATTGAGTTACGTATCCATTGCCACTGCTTTCATCATTGTCTAGTGATTGTGTGGAATCATTTGTTTCACTTTCACCACCTAGGCTTGGAGTTCTACTACGAAAATGTCCTGATGAACTCATGTATTATTCAACATCAATGTTCATTTCAGTAATGATTCTTGAGTTTGGTTTACCTTGTTTTTCATTTAGTATTGATTCTTTATTTTCTTGCAACCACTCAAGTATAGGATCATTATCTTTGTCTTTATTGTATATATACGTCAAATTAATTGGGTTTAAGGTCTTTCCTTGATATGTTTCATTTTCAGTCTCATGTTATAGTGTATAAACACAAGATCATTTAATCTTTGAGCTCTCAATCTATTTCTTCTTTTTATATGGACAAGATTAAATATGTTCTAATTTTTTTCACATTCTAAAGTTCAAGCAATTTGAGATAAAATCTTTAGTGTAATTTTCCTCGTTTGGAGTATATGTTCCATTAAGCATCCACCATTCATCTAAAATATGATATTAGATTATTACTTTATTACCCGTATTATAATATAATGTTATGAAATAAAATAGATAATATTCAAATCGTTACTTCAAGTCATCATATCACGAGTACGAATTGTTTGTGGATCTTCAAATTCTAACATTTAGTTCTTGAAGTATTTGATTTCATGTAAGGCTTATATGTGAATATTCACATTTGACTCTAATTTCTTTATCAACATTCTCATAGAAGTTAGTAACTCGATACGATTCTCGAGTTCTTGATGGTATTAGAACTATAGGTTAAGATAGTATGCTATATTAATAAAGAAAAGTCATTAAGTAACAAATTATAATGTAAACATAATTATGACAAATATTATATGCTTCATGTAAAGGTTGAAGAAGGATCTTAGATCATTTTTCTTTGATAATCTTTAAATATCTCTTTGAAGATCCGTATGTTGCATCATCATTCACAGTATTTTTTCATAAATTTCATCGTCTCATACAAGAAACCTATAGTAGGTTTCTTATTACTATTCACTAAGCGAAGGACCTTTGAAATCGATTTCATTACGTTGGTTATCTTTTGAATGTCCTCCTAAAAAGACTGGTTATTGATTATAGAGTTTATTCTCCTACTGATTGGAGTGTTAATCTCGTGATATTTATATCACACTTTTGAATTAAACATGTACGTTAGTCTGTTTCTTTTATTAATCATTGATTGACGAGCAATATGGTTTGTGCAAATCGAGTAATTTTAGGTCGAATTAAGTCACCATTACAGTCCTTAAATGATCTCATAAAGATCAATAGACAGGAGTAGTTGTAAATGAAGTTTGTTACAATTTTTACTTCTCTAAGAGTCTTCTTCACTATTTTTCCAAAGTCTTTAAATATCATATCAATACAATAAACAACACATGGTGTCCAATAAATAGGATACTTGGATATAATTTTTTCACTAGTCTTTTTGAAATTATTGATATTGTCAGTGACAATCTAAACTACGTTTGACGGTCTCATTTGTTTGACTTCCATAATTTTGATCAATGAACTTTGAAAAAACTATGTGGCCATTACAATAGATCATGGAATTGATGATCTGTTTTCCGATTGTACTTGTTCAACTATCACGTATAATAGTGATTCCCATAGGTTAATCATTTTCTTTTTAAGCTGTTGATGTAGCTTTCAAACTCTTTCTTCTTTGATTTAAGGTACTTATTCATTATCTCATAATCTATTGATGTTTTTACTCTCCTATCTTCTCTAACCGCTACATTAAGCATATGTTATAGATGCAGTCTCTTTGTACTATTCACCAAAATAATGTTGAAAACTATTTATTTGGCTACAGTCTGACCAAATTTCTCTCTAGTATTTCTAAATATGCTTTTGATAGTCTTTTTCTTTAACTTTTTGTTTCTACATGTTGAATATGAAATGTCATATTTTTTACTATACGTTTTAAATATTCTTGCAATGTTTTTACCTTTATTTTTTTGTGTACTACCATTGTTACTTCCACTTCTCTTGTTGCGAGGGACACTTACTGAATTATGAAATCTTTGAATTTATTCTCTATATCATTTTTCATTTCTTAGTTCCATAATAGCTCTGTTATGCATGTTTCTCTCTTCTTGTGTTGGATAATATAAAGGATACATTGTATCATTGTTTGAATCTGCTACAAGGATGGAGGCCAAATCTCTCCTTTATTAAACAGAATCTTCTTAATTCTTTCATATCTTTTCGTTTTATCACATTTTTTTGGATTTTTTTGTCATTTAGTAACTCCTTCATATGATCACGAATGATAGTTGAGCATGAGTTGCATTTGCTGATGCTTCAATTTTGTAATATCTCCACTCATCATTCTCTTTTTATAGTATTTGCATTCTATTTTTTGTCTGTTAACAAAATATCCATGCAACTATCTTAGATCACAAGAGTAAGCAATTCTCTTTGCATTCTCAATTTTATTACTTTAAAATTCATTAGAACTCGACATTATGATGGTTGAAAATAAAATGTTAAATGAATTTAATTATATGAAAAGAATACTGATGCATTTAAAATATGTTTCCTTTTTTAAAATTTCTATGATTTTTATAATTTTTTGAGATATTTTATTTAATAATTTGTACATTTAATATTATGTCTGATTTTCTGCAAAATTTCGAAATTATTTTCATTTTTTCAACGTCTTATTATTTTCCTTATTTTTTAACTTACGAAATATCTAAATTCTTTTCAATATTTTCCTGATTTTTTAATTATTTTCAAAGCATTCTGAATTTCTGATTTTTTTTAAGTTATAAATATTTTATTGACTTTTTAATTACCAATTTTTAATGATTTTATAGAATTTTTATGTTAGATTTTACCTTTATTAGGTTAGATTTTTGTAATATCAAATTATTAACATTAAAATACCCAAAAAAAGGGAAAAAATAAAATATTATATACAAAACCTAAGATTTATGTATTTTTTATGATAAATCTATGTAATATATCTAAGATCTACATCAAAATAAAAGATGTAATTAAGTGTTAATAACTAAAATCTAAGTACAATATGTAACTCTACATCAAAACAAAAGCAAAACCCAAAAAAGGCATGGAATCATAACAAAATCAAGAGATCCAAGTGTATTACCTTAAGAAAATTGTTGGGAGATGAGAATTGAGCAAGAAGGAGATGAAGTCGCAATCGACCTTGAAGAAGAGGGAGGAGAGTGATTCAACAATGGAGAAAATTCTTCTCAGCAGAGAGTCTAAGAGTGTAGAGAAGAATGCTGGAAGAATGCCTGTGAGTCACCTATGTCGGCTTAAAAAAGAGGCATGTCAGACGACACATGATTTCAATGCATTGAAAATACTGAGTGTTGGTTAACTTGGTCGACTCAATTGACACGGCACCAATGTTTCCACCCCGATTTACACCTACATGTCGTTTCTCCCATTTGCAAGACCGACGCGTGTCAGCGAAATTCAGCCATACCTAACGCACTATCAACTTCATTTTGATATTCTATGATATATTTAGTGTGGCCAAATTGCAATGGATGCTTTAACCGTTTTATATCTTTTATGAACTCTCTTATTTAGCTGGTGGCTGTTAAAATATATGGGCTTAACCTTGTTTCTGTTTTATTACTCAGAATTTGTTCATTGAACTCCGTAATTTGCTGCATGAAGACCCACGTGATGTGGTAAATAGAGATATCCTTTCTAGGGTTTCAAGGTATTCATTTGTTCATTATTTCTCTTATTCAATTATACATAACTAAGAAGTTAGACATGTCCTCTGTATTTTTACATTTAAATTAAAAGCAAAGCTATTTTATTTTTTTGGTGTTTTCTGTTATTTAAAATCACTTTTGCTGGAAAATAAGTCCATGTTTATGCATGTTGAGAGCATGGGTGGTTGGCAATATGATTCTTTATGAATGTTCTAAGATAAATTACGGATTGGGGGCCAATTTCTTCTTCTTAAATATTTCTATCCTTGGAATAAGACATGGGTTATGAGTTTCCATTGATTTTTCTATTGTGCAGTGTCCTTTCGTCTTTCTTTTTACAAATATATGAAAACACCTAATTCCATTCTAAGTACAAGACAATATTCCTAGATATTTTTTGGTTTTTTTTCAGGCAAGGAGTGATCTCATCTTATTTGAAATGCAGTTTCCTTTCTTCTTTCTTTTAAAAAATATATGAAAACATCTAATTCCATTCTAAGTATGAAACAATATTCCTAGATATTTTTGGTTATTTTTTCAGGCAAGGAGTCATCCCATCTTATTTTAATTTCTATGCCATCGTTGATTCATCCCAGTACTTACTGGGCATTATTTTTATTAGTTAAATCAGTTGTGTTTCTTCACGATTTTTTCATGTTTCTTTCTTCTTCCATTTTATTTTACAGGAGAAGCTCTATACACGAACCCACAACAATACAATTGCTTTTTGAAGTTTCTCAGGAGATCCATAGTAAGATTGATCTTTGGAGTTTTAATCATGACCATCTGCAGAGGAAAAAGCTCATTTCTCATTTTGTTCAAATGGTATATCCATAGAAGTTTTGCTTTTCAGAATTTCATTATAGTTGCATAATATCAATAAAATTTTCTTAATTTTTTAAAAACATATAGGTTGATTTTGGTGATGAAATGGAGCGTCAACTTAATTTTTTTGTAGAAGGTCGTGCTGCACTTGGTAGCTCCAATGAGCTCAAGGTTAGTCGTGATGCTAATATTATGTACACACACACACACACATACACACGCGCCCACATTTATGCCAGATCATGAATTAGTAACTGTACCCACCCTCTGAAAAAATCCCAATTGGTTTGAACCTTTGATTTTTGGAATGTTATGCAATCCCCATGAATAGGATTAATACTTATTCCATGACATTTCCATAAGATTTCTCTTTCTTAAGATGAAATTATTTGAACCATTTACCAGAAAAGGGCCCTTTACCTTTTTTATACAATGCCAAATGAAAAACCTGTGGATAAAATAGGAATTTTTGTATATATATATTATTTATAATGCACATTGGTGTGTGCAGGGTCAAATACACACTTTTTTTGAAAACTGAAAAAAACTCTCATACAAATTGAAATTTCATGAATTTTTTGATGGTTCTAATTCTTGGAAAGGTTACTTTAGAGGTATAATGTTGGAATATTCAAATAGAACATATCAAAAAATGAAGTAAAAATCAGTGCAAATAACTGATATTTCAGTATTTTGCATAACACTGTTGAATTTATAAATGATCTGATCCACATGTTAGAAATGACTTGAAATATTGTTTTTTTTATGTGTTGCAGATCAAGATCAATGGATCGGATTTTAAATTTAGAACATGTAAAACATGTTTTGAGTTTTGTAGAAAAGAAAGTGCATTTAGGGTCAAATTCTCTCATGTGCATAAGAAGTGTTCCTTATGATGGCTATTATTTATGTTAGCTTAGGTACATTTTTTTTTTTTGAATACTGTGGAAATACCTTCCCTTCACCAAAGTTAACTACCAGACAGTGATGGAAGGATAGAAGCTTAGAGTGATATAC
This sequence comes from Posidonia australis, assembly GCA_024699735.1. Taxonomy (NCBI): domain Eukaryota; kingdom Viridiplantae; phylum Streptophyta; class Magnoliopsida; order Alismatales; family Posidoniaceae; genus Posidonia; species Posidonia australis. The sequence continues at coordinate 46,097 of JAMKQA010000041.1, forward strand.
TAGAGCCGACATCATATATCACCAAATAAATATGGGATAGAGCATTAGATCTTGGGACTCATGGGCATGTAAGCTTTATTTCCCTACTCCCAACCACCAATCCTTGGCCTAATGGGTAGCTTAGGCACTATATTTAAAGCAACAAATGACGTCCTTGCAGTGAAGGTGTTGGAAAAATAGTTCATTTTTAAAAAAGGCAGTTGTTCTTTACTTGCTATCAGATTTTAAATTCAAAGTTAGACTTCCTAAATAAGACTAGTAAAGAAAGCAGGTAAAAGGAAAAAGTGACCAGTCATGGAACCATCTTTTGGTGCACTTGATCATAGCTTAACAATAGTTAAGTACTTCCTAACAGTTCTTAATTCAGATTCTACATTAGCAAATGTCTAACACCATGATGTTCCTAACAAGAAAGTAGGACAGACAAAAACAATAGAAAAAAATGTTCCAATAGTGGAACAAGCAGCAATAGGATAGACACAAAGACGAAACTCAATCCAGCAGACCAGCACCCAGCACAGAAAAGCTCTCACAAGTCACAATACAACAGGAACCATGAACAGCAAACTGCAAGTGTTGCATCAATGGTGACAGCCTCATCCCAGTGAAATAAAGGCCTCTCAATTTCTGAGCTAAACACCTTTTACTTCCACTGTTGCTGATCAAGCTGAATCCCTTCAAAGGTTCTTTCTATTACGTCCAAACCACTGCAACCACTAAATTGCATGCAGGACAATGGTCCATAGACACCTTTAGGTTACATGACCAATTCACATGTCTTAGTGAGCAATCCGGTTCACAATCTATTTTTTTCAGACCATATATTGGATATCTTTCGTTAAATTTCAATCAAGATGGCCTCTTGGGATTTCTTTGTTAAGAATACGAGTGGTACCCATGAGAAGCTCTCTAGTCTCAATTATATTTTATGGTCACAGAGCTTCGAAACATTTGTCTTAGCATATAGAAAGTTGAAGCACCTTACACATCTACTTCCTGATGTCAAGTCTGACACGTATGAAGATTAGTTAGCCGATAATGCCGCAGTTATTATATGGATGACTAACAGTGTGGAGTCCTTAGTTACACAGAGAGTTATATTGTTGTGACTTACAAAGAAGATATGGGACACACTTCGCTTCACGTATGGTCATAAGAAGAACATCTTCTGTGTATGTGAGCTATATGAGCAGCTATTCACCCTCCGTCAGGGAGATCAGTCAGTTCGGGAACATTTCACCTACCTTCGTGTCCTCATGGATGAGATAGATGTGTATTAGCCACTGACAGTGGACATTAAGAGACTGCACCAGTACAGGACGAAGTTGGCAATTAAAGCATACCTTACTAGCCTGTATCCAGATATCAGTTCTCAGATCAGGGATTAGGTGTTGAGAGCTGACATTGTTCTAGACTTACAGACTTCCTATGCAAAGATACTTCTAGTTTCTATTGTTGCATCTCCTTCAATGTCAGCATTGTCAGCCATGGCAGCTACAGAGGTCAAGGTCGTGGCGATTCTCAAGGTATAGGCTGTGGTCAAGGTGAGACAAGTGGACGTCTTGGATGTGCACACAACGGACGATTGGGGCACAGAATTGAGAAGTGTTAGAATTTAGTTGGCCAGCCACAGACGACAAATGTTACCACGGAATCCACTACTACTATAGTTACTACTAAAGAGTAGATCTTCATAGTTTCACAGACAGACTGTAAGCGGTTTCAGTAGCTAAAGGTCACAGAATCTGTTGCCACGATTATCTATGCTAGCTCCTCAAGTATTAGTGTCCTCCTTGCATCTAGGGATCCCTCCTGGATTATTGATTCTGGTGTCTCTTTGCATATGTCAGGTATATCTAATTTGTTTACCAGTTTATCTCAGTTACCTGAGTTTCGGTCTGTAGCAATTACTGATGTCTGGACATGTCCTGTTTCAGATGAAAGGGTAGTGCAAGCCTCTTCATAAATATTATTTGAAAATGTCTTTTTTGTTCTTGATTTTCCTGTAAATTTGTTTTTCATTAGTGTAATTACAAAATAATTAAATTGCTATGTCACATTCTTTCCTTTTCATCGTATATTTCAGGATTTGCAGATAGAGTGGAGGATTGGTTTGGGCCATGAGCGAGGAAATGGAGTGTAACTACTGATTCGTGATGATATCCCTCAAGGATTAGCTTCTGTGGTGTCTTCTTTTGAATCTTCTTTCTTATGGTACAACCGATTGGGTCATCTGTTTTATTAGAAACTTCAATAGGTCTTGCCTTGGTGTTCAGTTTCACAGTTTGATTGTCAGTCATGTCAATTGGGTAAACACCGTCGTGCTTTGTTTAAAAGATTATGTCTTATGTCGAGTACTACTGCATTCGAGTTGGTTCATTGTGATTTCTAAGATTCGTCTAGAGGCCAGCCTGTGTCAGGTCATAGGTATTACATAATCTTTGTTGATGATTTTTCTAGAGCATTCTGAGTATATTTGCTTAAAGATCGTAGTCTTGTTTGCGATGTATTTATGACTTTTTGTCGTTGAAATAAAAAATCATTTTGATGTTATTTCAAAATTTCTGTGCACAAATAATGCACTTGAATTTGTTCAGACTAAGGTTACTTCATATTGTGTTTTTTTAAGTATTATACATCAGACATCTTGTTCACACACTTCACAACAAAATGAGGTTGCAGAGCGCAAGCATAAGTATATATTAGATGTTGCTCACACTCTTATGGTTCATATGCATGTCTTAAAATAGTTATGGTCTGATGCTATACTTACAGTCACTTATCTTATCAACAAAATACCTTTTGCACTTCTAAGGGGTGAAGTCCCACTTCGTCACTTCAAATCTGAGTCTAGTCTGTTTAGTTTGACTCCTAGAGTGTTTGGATGTGTGGCATTGTTCAAAGCCTCTTCCTTGGTCTAAACAAATTATCTCCATGGTCAATTAACTGTCTTTGTTGGATATTTCAGGACTTAGAGGGAGTATCAATGTTTTCATCCCTCCATCAGGAAATATTTTATGTCTGCAGATGTTACCTTTTTTGAGTTTGAGTCGTACTATGATGTGTCTCCACCATCAACTATGTTTGTTTCCTTTCCATCAGTTGTTGAGTTACAGGATAACAATGCTCAAGGAGAGGCTACTTTGTCATCAAAAGTTACTCGTTCTTTGTAGGTTTATCAACGACGTCAGCATGTCCCAGTGCCTCACATTATCGAACCATCTTCCTCTGCAGATGCAAATCAATCCACTAATTCCCTAGATCTACCCATTGTCCTGCGAAAAGGTACTCGTTCTTGTACAGTTCATCCTATTTCTAACTTTGTTTCTTATGATTCACCCTCGCTTCCGTAGTTTTACTTTGTTTTTTGTCTCTTAGTTCATCCCTAGGAATTGTCAGAAGGCACTGCCATTTCTCATTGAAAAGCTGCTATGGATGAGGAATTGCATTTATAGTTGTGGTACGTGGGAGTTGGTGACCCACACTGTTGGGGTTATAGTTGTCACCTACAAATGGGTCTACTTTATCAAGTACAAGGTAGATGGTAGCATTGACAAATATAAGGCAAGACTAGTGGCCCGAGGCTTCACTCAAACGTATGGGATAGATTATGAGGAGACCTTCTCACCTATTACTCGTCTTAATTCCATTAGAGTACTTCTTTTTCTAGTTATAAATCACTCGTGGGACGTGTACCAACTGAATGTCAAGAATGCCTTTCTGTATGGGAACTTGATACAGTCTATTTTGATAGAGCAACCTCCAAAGTATGTTGCCCAGTGGGAGGATCTTGTGTGTAGATTCAAAAAGATAATCTATGGCCTTAAACAAAGTCCTAGAGCATGGTTTGAGAAGTTCAGTTAGGTGGTTTTTACTGGTGAATTTCAGAGGTGTGCAGTGGATTATTCAGTTTTTACAAGAGGACAATTGGTAGATGTGTCATTCTAGCAATCTATGTAGATGACATACTTGTGACAAGCAGTGATATGCAGGACATTATAGAGATCAAAAAGCATTTACACACTTTGGGACAAAAGACATAGGAAAGTCTTGCTACTTCTTGGGATTGAGTTTGCTTATGCACATGGCAAGATGGTGTTGTCACAGAGGAAGTATGTTCTGGACCTCTTATAAGAGACAGGTCTTCTAGGGTGCAAACCCAAGAACACTCTTATTGAGCTGACATCAACATTTTGGGATGACAGTTCGGAGTTGTTGGAGGATCTTAGTCATTACAGAAGGCTGATCGGAAAGTTCATTTACCTGACTGTGACTCGACCTGATATCTCATGTGTATTTAACCTTCTGAGTCAGTTCATGCATAAGCCTAGGAGAGTACATTGGACAGAAGTTCTTCGTATTCTATCATATGTAAAAGGTGTTTCAGGAAAGGACCTAGTTTACCACAGAAATGGTCACATTAGGATTGTAGCTTACTCAGACTTAGGATATGTAGGATATAGAGGAGATAGAAAATCTACATTTGGCTTCTGCACTTATGCAAGGGGCAATTTAGTAACTTGACGCAGCAAGAAGCAAGATGTGGTGTCAAGATCCAGTGCAGAGGTTGAGTACCGATCTATGACATAGATAGCATGTGAGATGATGTGAGTGAAATCACTATTGAAGTAGCTTGGGTTTGATGTTGAGGTTTCTATGTCCATGTGATGCGACAATTAAGCTACTATTTTCATTACTAATAATCCCACTTTTCATGAGCATACAAAGCACATCGAGGTTGATTGCCAATTTGTGATGGACATGGTCATGAAAGAGGTTATTTTTACTCCTTATAATCAGTCCTCTGAGCAGTTAACAAATATATTCACAAAGGAGCTTAGTGTTGGAATGTTTGAGTCGTTATGTGACAAGTTGGGTATAGTTAACGTGTATGATCCAACTTGAGGAGGAGTGTTAGAGTTAATTATGTGTGTTACTTTTTTATGGATAAACAGGTTATTGAATATTCATTTGTCTAAGGTATCTAATCTCCTTATATATATATGTAACTTCACATCCTTAATAGAATGAATCTTCTTTTCTCCCCAACTCTCTTCACACTAATAAAATACTAAGTTTTCTAACTATATGCAACTTCTTTGAATTCTTACCTCTAGAAACATTTCTCATGAAATCTTGAGTCTTTGATATCAGCTAAAGCCATTCTTTTTTACACTCTTTCCTATTTGTTACAACTTCACTTGTTTCTGATCATGTGTTGACTATGTCTTTCTGTTTCGATTCTCTTTTCAAAATAGCTGAGCACATATTGCTTTTGCTTTGGGCATTTTTCTTCATTTTTTTTTTGTTTTACAGGAAACTTTTGTTCATTCAAGTAATAATCTAGCTATTAAAGCGGTTAAGTATGGAAAGAAGTATGTGGGTCTTATTAAATCTTGTATAGCATTCAATGAGGTTTCGATACCTTCCATCTCGTCAAGTATTACCCAGTTTAGTCTTTATCTTGAAACTGCTGAGGTGAGGGCTTGTTTATAGTAGTTCTGTCATTTTATGGGAGCCTTATTCTAGCATTCATTCTAAACTCTTCTTCCTGAATTACAGATTGCATTATTAGTTGGCTTAATTTCTCATGCTATTGGACTTATTGACTTGTCAATAAGTTGTTTCAAAAGCTTATACACAATTGCGGGTTAGTTTTCTGTGTTAATTTCTTTAGTGCTTCATCCATTAGCACACGTTGGAAAATCACGTTTTTATGTTATGAGATGCACTAACTTGTTATGCATGAAAGATTATGTTTTGTGATATGAAGATTTACCCAGATGAAAATTGTACTCATGTTGCTCTACGAAAATTAATGCTGCAAAGATTATTACGATTTCTTATATCAAAGTTGCTTTCTCCCCATTCCATTTGGATTCGCCTTGAATTGTAGGGATATTTTTTATGGTTTCTCAATAAGTTATCCTAGTTGCTGGCTAATCTTTTCTGACTTGTAACAGGCCATTTTCCATCAAAATTGGTCTTTTAGAGAATTGATGACTAGTTTACTAGTTTATTTTTTCCCCTTCAAATAGTTGGGTGGGTGAGTTGAATGAGAGGTGCTGGACTTAGTGAGACAATAAAGGAACCTTCAAGGGTGGAGTAGAGAAGTCACTATCTTAACAATGCCCTAGGCTGACATAAATGATTGAACAGCAGTAGCTTGAAGGTGTCAGGGCAGTTGGTCAGTTGACATGATTGTGGACGAAGCAGACAAAGGTTGTGCCACAACAAACATGCTGCTCTTGACCAAGAGAAGCTTTGTAAGTGCAAGATCTGTTCCTACTGACTCTAAATAAGACCTTTAAGCTCTGCATGGTGGCTCAGACATACTTTGCATCAAATCTGGTGTAAATTAAGGTGAAAATCTAGTCAAGCTTATGGCTGAGGATCTAGCCAAGCTCTTAATATCATGTTACATGGAGTTATCATAGGAGGTAAGATGGAGTGAAAGGCACACCTACAAGGGAAAAACATTGTAGCCACTTAGTGAGTACTGACATAAGTGGGTGTTGTGTTAAAAGAAGAGCGATTATTTCATTAAAGAAGAGTATTACACTTATATATGTTGGGTTAAAGAGATGGAATCCATATAACACATGAGATCCATTAATCCACTAACACACTACAACATAATATTAACATTTCTCCTTAAGTTGGAGCAAATATATCTAATATGTTCAGCTTGTTATATAATCCATCAAAGACTCTAACACTAAGATCCTTTGTGAAGATATTTGTCAACTGCTTAGAAGACTGAGTGAAAGAAGTACTAATGTGACCAGACAACACTATACCTTTGATGTAATGACAATCTACTTTTATATGTTTAGTTCTTTCAAGGAAGGTAGGATTATTAACAATGAAGATTACTGTCTAATTGTTACAATGCATGGCCATAGGAAGATCAACATGAACACCAAAATCTGTCAATAAGGATTGAAGCCACATCATCTCGCAACCTGCTTAAGCCATAACTTTGTATTTTATTTCTACACGGATCGTGAAAAGATATTTTGTTTCTTGTTTCGCTAAATGAGCAAGTTACCACTTATATAGGTATAATAGCCTGATGAGCATTTCCTCTCTCTTTGATCATCTATGTAGCTAGAATTCAAATAGCCTTCAATCTGTAAGTGCCATTGTCTTTTGTAAATTAAGTCTTTTCCAGGTATGTTTTTAATGTAAATAAGTATATGTAGAACTCCTTGTCAATGTACCTGTTTGGGCTCATGTATAAATTGATTCAAAAGTCTTATTGCAAATGAGATACCAGATCGAATGATAGTCAAATAAATTAACTTACTTATTAGGCATCTGTACTTGTCAGAAACAACATCGATGACTTATCCCAAAAAGGTCAATTTTGCTCTATAGCTCCTAGGAGTCCTATATTATATGGTAAATCTAAAGTATTTTTTTTGAGATAGGGTCATTTTGTCCTTTTTGTATGCAAACTTAATTCTATGAAAGTACTTGGGTTTTTCCATATCCTTGGTGATAAAATATGTAGATAGATATTCCTTGGTCTTTGCAATCCCTGTGTGTCATTACTTGTCAAGAGTATATCATCTACGTAAATTGTCAAGAATACATAGTTTGCTGCCTTTTACTTGATAAAAACTGAATGATCAACAGTGTATTGTCTAAAACCATTGTCCAACACCACTTAGCTAAATTTTTGAAACTATGCTTTGAGACTCTGCTTCATTCTATATATTACCTTTCAAAGTAGACAGACATAATTCTCTCCTTGAGTAACAAATCCAATAGGTTGTTCTATGTAGACTTGCTCAGACAAATCTCTATACAAAACTGCATTATTGACATCTAGCTAATGTAAAGTTCAGGATTGATTGATAGCCAAAGATAAGAGAATTTAAATAGAATTGAGACGTGCCACATTAGAAAACGTCTTTATGTAGTCAATGTCATAAGTCTATGTAAAGTTTTGTGCCATCAAATGGACTTTGTAGCACTTAACAGAACCATCTAACTTATATTTGATTGTAAACATCGACCTACAACCAATTACTCTTGTTTCTTCAGGATAAGTCATAAGTTTCAATGTACCTTGGGATACTGATGCTTGCATGTTTTCAATCATGGTAGATTTCCAATGAAGAATTTGAAGGACTTTTTGGTAATGTTTAAGGAATAGACTATGCAAAAATAAGCAGGATAAAGTGGCGAAAAGAGGGGTAAAGGTTATCATAAGTAACAAAGATAGATATAAGATGAGTTATAATGGAACGCTACCTTTATGTGAGGCTATAGGAAGGTTGGAGTGAGGAAGGTCTACAGACATTGAAGTTGGAATGGTTTTTGTCGAAGTAGGCATGGGTGGTCGTTGACGACGATGATACACCTACAAGGGTTTTGATACTTGTTGTTTAACCTAAATCAACTTATCATGCTTTATGGAAGTAACCAGAATAAGTGAAGGAAGAGGAATAAACTTTATAACAAAAATAGATTCTATCACTGCAAAGGACTTGGACTCAAGAAAAGTGACATCGACAGACACAATATAACGACGCATGGGAAGATGATAACACCGACATGTTTTTTGAGCTTTGGAGTATCCCAAAAAAATACATTTCAAGACTCGAAGTGTAAGTTTATCAAGCCCAGATGTGTGATTTTGAACAAATGTATTTATCAAGCCAAGATATGTGATTTTGAATAAATGTAATACAACCAAATACTGTGGGTGAAAAAGCAAATAGTTCCTGATTAGGACATAATCTTCTAAGAGGAATCTTCCTCCTAAGAGGAATAGAAGGTATACGATTAATAAAGTATATAACAATAAGCATAACATTAGATCATAAATACTTAAGAACTTGCTTCTCAACCATAATGGTGTGTATCACATCCAAAATGTGACGATGTTTGTTTTCAACCATATCATTTTGTTGAGAAGTATGTGTACATGAGGTTTAATGTAAGATTTCCTTAGAAGAACAATATTCTTGAAGATTGATTTGTAAAACTTCTAGAGCATTGTCAGTACAAAATATCTTAGACAAGATAGAGAATTGATTTATAATTTTAGCAAAATAATTTTTAATCATCTTAAACACATGCTGTCTATCTTTCAAGAGGTACATCCAAGACACATGAGAGAAATTATCAACAAAAAAAATATAATATTTGAAACTAGAAGCAGATACATCACAAACAAGTCCTTAAATATCACAATGAGCAAGATAAGAAGGACTTTGAGTCGAAGTTAACGATTGACGCCTATAGGTAGCATGATGATGCTTATCCATTTAACATGACTTATAAGCAAATGACTCTAAAGACACTCATGGAATAGCCTGTTGAAGGCAACGAAGGAATGGATGTCCTAAATGACAATGTCATAACAAGAGTTTACCGTTGAAGCAGTAGTAACAAGTCCTCGTAGAATATTATTGTGAACTAGCAGATATACTCCATTGTCTTGCTCACGACCTAAACGAATCCTTTTCCTCGTCTATAAATTCTGAAAACTACAATGGAAAGGGTGAAAGATTACAAAACAATATAATTCTTTGGTGATTGCACTGATGGAAAGTAAATTTACAGGTAAATCAGGAATAAAAAGGACTTTTCAAGAGTGATTTGAGAAGAAACATGAACTGCTCCTTTTTCAGCTACTGGTAACTCCAATCATTAACTATGGAAATAGAATTGATGTCTGACAACTGAGAAATACGGGTGAAAAGATCTGAAATACCTATCATGTGGAAGGAGGTTCTCGAGTTTATAATCGAATCACTATCTAGGAAGTAAGTAAAGTATGTATCCAAAGTAGTGCCATGAGAGGTAGTCATAGTGGACTAAGTGGCTTGCATCTGAATACTCAACTTAGGAGATGATCATAGTTTGAGAAGAGAATTTTGATGATGGAGAATCAAGGATAGATGACTCAGATGATGTAAGATGCGTCAAAAAAGGTCGTCTAAAATTGTCCCAGCATTTATCAAAAGTGTGGTTACTATGGCCACAATGGTCACACTTGTGACCTTTACACGTCCACTGTGTCCTCTCATGGATGTCGCCATCTTCGTCTGATATGAAACAGCCGTCGAAGAACTAGTAGAAATCTATAGAACTTGTGAGAAGGTTGACTGTAAAGTGGAAACAGAGTTGGCACTAAGTATCTGTCCTCTAATCTGACTAATAAAATCAAGTTGTAGATCGGTTAGGAACTTTGCCACTGCTAATTTCTCTCTGTACTCCTTCATTTTGGAAAGATCTATGATAATAGGCTAATACACTTCAAACTTATCTAATAGAGATCTCAAAGTACTGTAAAAATCATGTACGGAGTGGTCCCTCTACTTGTGTGTAAGTAACTGCTCATAAATCTTACAAATTCTGACAATATTCTTCTCATTTCCATATGTACTACAAAGAGTATCTTAAATCTTCTTTGCAGGCTTTAACATTATAATAGAACGAACAATACCTTCATCTATATTATTTACCATCTAGGAAATAATTGTGTAATTATCCACAATCCAATTTTCATAAGCTACATCCTTAACATCGGGTGGGGGATGTGTGATGTATCATATTTTCTAATAGTCGTCAAGGAATGTCTCGAAAACTTAAGACCATAACAGATAATTCTTTCCTATCAACTTGATGGTTGTTGCAACAAACCTTTTAAGCAATGAATCATGAGAAGATACTACGGGGGAAAAAAAACTGGACAGGCTTGATTTGTTGAGAAAAAAACTGATTTGTGGAGTAGGAAAGACTGATATAGACTAGGAAAGGCCTAAAAAATTACTGAAACTTAGAGTATCTACTTGTTGCCCTAGAGAGAATAGGTATGGTACACATACTAGTAGCTACATGGACTTAGACAACCGACAGTGGCTATAAAAACCATAAGTTGCCCTAGAAACGGTGACAGGAAGGACCGGTCGGACCAATCGACGTTGGAGGAAAGATAAAAGGAGTCGGAGGGGACCCTTAATGGTCAGAAATGGCAGCTGAGAGGTTGATACTCGTCAGGAAAAAGTGGTTCAGGCAATGCCGACAGTGGCAGGAGGCTTTGTAGCGACTGGCTCCCTGGAATCCGATGGACGGTGGCCTGGAAGGTCGGCGACGGCTGGCTGTGTCTTCCTGTGGTGTAGTGTTTGTAACCTTACTCTGGTACCATGTTGTGTTGAAAAGAAAAAAAAAAAATT